>JAHLGP010020636.1:2606730-2734399 GCA_020141445.1 Bruguiera sexangula
ATATACCACCGTTAGCTATATATACATATAATCCCATTAGTAATCTGAATTAGTGTATACTAGATATAGAATGCCATTGTTGAATTTGGAAAAGATTCATCTCCATTTCTTTTTTGGTCTATTAAAAGGCTCATAGCTATAATAAGAATAGATCTCCTCACTACTTCGTACTGTAATCTTTTTGTCCCCTCCGCCCGCGCACCAACGCCGCCCCCCCCCCCCCCAACCAGCAAAATGAGCGTGCCACTATTCATGTAAAAGACATAAACGAGTACATGGATGACCAGAAAAATGTAGATGGAGTGCATGACTCTTATAGCCTTGTTGAAAACTAATTTTTCTATTGGTGCCATAAACGAGAGCATAACTAAACAAACTTTGGTTCTATCACAACCTCTCGCAACCACCATTCTTCATTTCATCTATCTACAAATAATTAAATCTGTTATATGTTATTGTCTCGTAGTTATGTGTGGGGCTCGATTACTTTGTTTGCGTCCATGTAAATATTAAATGAAATAGGTCTTCGTGACTTTAATCCTTAATAAGATTCACGTTATTTTTTTAGAAAATTTTAAAATATTATATATATATATATATATATATATATATATTAAAAGGCCCAGATCAATAACTCAAACTAAATTGGAATCAGAACTGAAATTGAACCATCTAATTACGTTTTCACTGTGATTCACCTTTCATATGGAGCTAGAATTGAATCAAATTGTGGTTAGGTATTGTTGTAGAACTCTTTCTAAAAACAATGGGGAGAGAAAGGACTGGATTTTCGTTGACTCTCAAAGGTACCTATATCCAGCCCGTGTCACAATATTTTTTTCAAAGGTAATTGGAGTTAAAATGGGACAATTGAGATCTGACAAGCTAGTCTGTAGCCATTACCGTATTGAGTGGAAACAGAATATTTCTCAACTCCTAAGATTGGAATCGGGTTCACCGATTAACTTAGTAGAACCTTAGTAGAACTTTCTAATTGGACTCTATTATAAAAGACCAAGTGGGTTTTGGCGTTAGGTTAAGTAGAGAAGAGACTGACCCAAAAGAAGAGAAAAAAAAAAAATTGTCAAAAGATTAAGGTGACCGACACAAGCAAAACGACTCTTCAAGTATGACAGGGCTTAGTCCTATAAAAATTTTCTTCGTCTCAAAAATGTAATTTCATAATGATAAAGGACAGACCAACGACCTTATATTGAGAACTCCTGTAGTTTGACACTTTTTCATAAACACCCCTACGATTTCAATTTGGTGCTAGGGGTCCATGTACTTTCAATTTTTACAATCACGACTTTCACTAGAAATTAATTCAATTTTTTAAAACAAAAATCTAATATTTTGTCATAATCAAATATTTCAGTTGTTATTTTAATTATTTTCTTGCAAAAAAGTTAAATTTTAATTTGTAAAAATTGTGCTATTTTATTTTCAGTCTTTTTTCTAGAATATCATTTTTCCTCCAAAAAAAATTCAAAACTTTCCAATATATGAAACATATAAGTGGATGATTTCAATTTCCAAAATGATTTTATCCTATTTTATCCAAGATGTGGCAACACAAATTAATTGCAGGAGCTCCTGCAACCCGGATTATAAGATATTGTTTTCCAATGAAAAATTTGCGATTTATATGTTGCAATTTTCTAGGGGACAAGAAATTGTAGAATGTAGACTTACGTCCTAAATTGCCTCCAGACACGCTGCATGTTATGACTCCTTTTCGTCAATGGCTAGAGCTCCGTAATTCCAAATCATATTTTTTTCCTTGGACATTGCCCCCGTCCAGATCGCGTAAATAATTCGAAAAGGTTAATAATCAATATATAAAGACGTGCATTATATACATACGTTAAATTACTCGTCAAACTGGTTGACTAACTGAGACTAATCCTGTATTATAAATACTATTTATTGTCATTGTCCCCATGCATATCGACTTGTTCTACCTAAAGCGTCCCCATTGTCTACTTGTGGGAGAAGCAATTTCAATAAAGAATAATATTAGCTCTTCAAAATAATGACTTGGTTGCCAAACAACAAAGAGATTACTAACTAATTGCTTATATATACAACTAGGAAATTCATATGTTCGTTAAGTTCTTGGTGGTCGTTTCATAAAAGCTTGCTTAAACTCTTTTATTTACCTAAATAATCAGACATAAATTTAATTTCATAACTAGAATAGTAAATAAGTTAAGTTTAACAAAAGAGTAAATAACTAGAATAGTGAAACTTAATTGTAATCCTAAATAGAACTTTAGAGTCTTTGAAAGAACTTATTACCCTGAGGAAGATTTCAAGAATTTTAAAGAAACTGCAACTTGGAAGTGTTAGTAATATTATAACCATAATTCCAAGAATTTTACCAAATAGAGACAATGCATCTAGTTTTTGCATTGATTTTTAATTTTCCCTTTAGCACAAGTTAATCTTCTTATAGTCATTCTAATTGGCAAGCCTAAGGTGTCAAATTTGTCTTTAATAAGTTTTTGGGCAAAAATATTAGTTAATGGATTATTTGTATTGGTTTTCTTTATTTTGATCTTACCTTGTAAGATTTTTCCCTAATAAAGTGATAATATATCAACACATGCTTTGTTGTTATGTGAAATACTAGATTTTTATTTAATTGTTTGATTGATTAATTAACATAATATAATGGTACTTTATAACCAACTTATTAGTGAAGGTCCTTTAAAAGTAGTATTAACCACATATTCTCTTGAGTTGTTATGACTATTGCTCTATATTTTGCTTTAATGTTAGGCAGTGATATAACCAATCAACTTTTTTGTAGGAAAAAAAATCAATAAAATAATATAATACTACAATAAAAGTAAATTAACAAAAAAGATATTGTTTAAAAAATATGCCAAGTATTGTCTTTAAAGATAATTTTCTTCCTTGTAGACAAATTGTTTTAGTGCAGTAGGTTATAATGATTATTTTCTCAAAATATAATAAATCTTCTCATTAATGTGTACTTCAAATAATAAGAAAATAAAAATGACTCAATTTTTTAATTAACCTAATAGTAAAACATGAATTATTAAAAAAAAATAGTATGTCCTCTCTTTCAATAAAAAAAAAAAACTAATTTATATTAGTCATGACTTAATAAACAGTTAGTACTATTATAATTCATAATAACTAGTAATAAACACATAATGGTTAGTCCAATGGTCATATAATAGTTAATCTAACAATCATAAAATAATTAGTCCAACAATCATAAAATGACTAATTGATTAAGTTTAAAAACATGATAATTAACTTTTAAAAATACAATAATTTATAACAATCTTCTATTATTTTAAAAGATTAATTTTGTTAGATTAAATAATAAGCATATAACATATTATTTTTGGTACCTTTGGGTTATAAGCCAAAAATTAGGATGTATAAAATTTGATATTTAGAAAGATGGTGAAATAAAAATTTTTATGAACTACGACTTTTTAATAATTAATAATGAACTTGTTTTTATGTTGTATTCTCTAAGATTATATTGTTTAACACGATTGGACACTATTAGGCTATGCATACATCTGGTTTATTTTCATCAAAGCTTTAGAAAGAAATAGCCTTACTCCACTCTCATATAGTTAAATCTATTAAGTATGCCTTTTAGTAATACACCACCTATAAAAGTTATAAAATTCATTAAAAGTATAACTTAATCTTAAACTTTAGAATCATTGCATTGTCTACACCATAAGAAGGGATTTTATAACTTTGACAATACACATAAGGTTAATCAATGGCTCATTATTATCCACATGAAACCACTTCAAAAAATCCCTTATTATATAAGTTAGATTTATATCACTCTTGATCATTCTCTATATGTATTAGTCTTATTTCTCTTGATGTAATTTTCACTAACTTTTAACTTAGTAATTTAAGCAAAAAAGCATTTTATTTTATCTTTAATCATACAAGATCAAGTGAAATCACTTCATTACTTAATTATTTTAATAATTGACATCTTAGACCAATATGTCTATTATCTCCATCATATAACTTGCTATTGACACAAGTAATAGAGATTTGACAATCATAATACATTGACACTTATAGTGTTAGTTTTACCCATAATGAAATGTCTATTAAAAAATTTATTAGCCAATTTGTCTCAACATTAGCCTTTTTCGAAGTCATCAATTCAAATTTCAAAATTCAAAGTGAATTAAGTAATAATTATTTATTTATCAAAATTTTAAAACTTCACTTCACCTTTAAAAATGAACATATTTCATCTAAATTAAAGATTTAATTAATATCATTATACTATTTTAGTATAACAAAAATTCATTATAAAATACATTATAGTTAGTTGTAAGCACATAGCTCATAACCCAAACCAATGTCCCTTGAAAGCAAACTAGTTCACTTCTATTAACCTATTATATTACAAATATTAGTTGGTTCTCACAATTGTATATCGCAGATCCAAAACATATATATATATTTCTTTATTTCCCTCAAACTACATCAATTTTATTAATTGTGTATCATAAGATTAGTATGATAATATGGCAATTAATATTTGCTAAAATTTAAAATGATTAAACTTATGGTATTTCCATATAAATATTACATGGTGCAAAAATTATCAATAGCTTAAAAAACATCTTACTAATATTAAAATCTTAAGCAAATCCTCACTAGGCTTTTTTACATAATGCATTGAAGGAATTGATGACTTACCCATGTTTTTATTGTTTTTTTTTTAATAATTACAATTAGGAAAACGTACATAACATATGGATTATGGTAAATACCCAAAATTATCTTGTTAGCATAGATTAACAATTTCAAACATTTAATATGGGCAAAATATTATAGGTAATAATGTATCTATGCCAATTGACGGGTGAGCTATCATTATAATGGATTGGTCTTTAATATCAGATAAGAAAAATGGGGTCCTGGGTTATATAAATGTATGTGATACACATCCTAACAGGCTACCTTTTAGGAAGAAAGTAATGACCCTGTGATAAGTGGTGTTAGAATCGACCTGACCTCGACTTTGGTGTCTACCACTAAGTGCTCCATGTGGAAGGAGTAGGTATAGGGAGATCCTAATTATTGATGAGAATGTCGATGAATTTGGTGGAAGAGAATGTGACGGATGAACATATCAGAACAATGGGTTGGTCCTTAAGTACAACCCAACTCTTACATCGGATAGGAAGATGGGGTTTTGAACCATATAAATGTGGGTACTGCACACCTTGATAGGCTGCTTTTTAGGGAAAGAGTAATGACCTCGTGATAATATATACCAATTTTATAATAAAACCAAAAACAAATATGCAACACACATAGTTCATTGTTATTAATTAGTCATAAATCTTAATAAACATAAATGACCTCTTTTTTTTAAATAAACAAAAATATTCGAAGTATAAATATATGATTATAGACATAGCTTACCCTAAATTGACATTACAAAGTAAGTTTTCTAAATAATGAATCGACTAAGTAAGATTGATTGAATTTTTTTTTTACCACTAATCACTCCATAATCAAAATTGTCATAACTTATGAGATTAACTCAAATATTAGCCTTTGAATAAACATGTTACACTTAAAATTAGATAAAGTATCCTTAAGATTATAGGAAGAATAATTAATAAAATAATATAATATTGCAATAAAAACAAATTAATGAAAAAGATATCGTATTTAAAACATGTTAAATACTAACTTTAAATATAGTTCTTGTCCTTATAGATAAATTGTCCTAGTACAGTAGGTTATAATGATTATCCTTCCAAAATATAATAAATCTTCCAACTAATGTGCACTGCAAATAATAAGAAAACAAAAATGACTTAATTTTTCAGTTAACTAAGTATTAAATCATGGATTATTGAAAAAACAATGTATCCTCTCTTTCAAGAAAAAGAGAAATAGACTAATTTATATTAGTCATAATTTAATAACTCATAATAACTCATAATGTGAAATTATTTTGAATATAAATTTTAATAATAATAAATGATTAGTGCTATTATGATTTATAACGGTTAGTAACAAACACATAATGGTAGTCTAACAGTCATATAATGATTAGCCTAATAGTAATAAAATGATTAGCTCAATGGCCATAAAATGACTAGTTAACCAAATTTAAAAATATGATAATTAGTTTTTAAAAATATACTAATTTACAACACTTTTATTGCACTATGATATAAATTTAGAACCCATATTTAACATATACCTAATAATTGATAGTCAAATATCATGGCTATCATCATAGTTAATAGCATAATAGCTAATTATCGTGGATTCTCCTTTTCTTTTGCAAAGAATGCCAAAGTCTTATGTTCCTTTAATAAACTTGAAGATTTGTCTTATTGCTTCTAATTGAGGTTTGTTTGGTTTTTGTCAAGGTTAAATAAATAAAACTTCCAACTAATTATTGATACAAGGTGGGATCTTATAACTTTTTTCCTTTTACTACACATACTTTGCATTAACTTTGATGAGAGTTAAAACTAGATTACATTCAAACATTCTAATTTTGTTGAATAAATCTCTCACATTTTTATATTAACATAAAAGCAATCCTTTTGTATGATCTACTTTTAATCCAAAAAAAATACTTTCATTCATTAAGCTTTATTTAAAAGTTAATTAAGAGATTTACCCTAATTTAATAAAAACTTATTTTATCATATATTGAAATGATCGAATCATTAACATACATTAGTATTTGCTTGAATTTTAACAAATAAATTCAAGTCTACATAAACTAAATGTCTACTTTGAACTAAAATTTATGCAATTTCTTTATACCAGTCTCTTTTGGTGCTTGTTTTAGTTTACAAAGTAAGGAAACTTAGGAAAATTAGACTTAATGTAGATTGCCTTAATAATTCAAATTCCAATCATGAAAACTTTTATAAAAGTCAAGACTTTATTTTGTAAATATCATCTTAACCCCTGTGATTGACATATACAAATCCTTAAATCAAATTTTCAATTATGGAAAGCATTTTTCATGTTTATTTGTTATCATTCTTAAGACTTGTTTTTCATAAGAACAAGTAGTAAAGACATTTGAAAGATATAGGATTTATGTTCTTAGGTTTAGTCATTTAGGTATTAAATTTGATGTCTAATTATCTTGCAAAACTTGAATTTATTATTTTATCATCTTCATCTATTTGTTGCTTTAAATTACTCCCTAAAACAACAATTTTTCTTTCCCAATATCATTCACAACCAAGTCTACATTAACATATTTTGGATTTGGCTTTCATAATCAAATTGATTTCCACTTTGATGTAGTATATTGTCTAATTTCCTTTATGTAGACTCTTTTTCATCTATTAAAGGTCTTGCATAAACTTTAGTTTGTCATGGATTCTCTAACTCCTTTTTATCCATCTTCTTAAAGCTTAGTTTCACTAGAATGTCTTGATCATCATTATTCTCTCATACAATTTCTTCAATTTCTTTTAAATCAAATAGTTAAACCTATTGAGATGACCACTAAGATGATGATTCGGTGAAAATGACATTACGAGATACATAGCCATGATTAGTTAGGAAATCGCAACATCTTTGGTTATTCCTTTCACAAATATAGTACATGAAAAATCTAATTTATTATGAGTTTCATATTCTAAGGCTTTTAAATGATGAGATAAATCCTAACTTCGTTTAAGGAAGTTTGTTGATCACATGAGATGTAATTTTCACATATTCAATTTAAAATCCTTTCGGCACTTTTTTAGCATGATGTATAATTCTGCAAACCCCTACGAGATGCATATTCTTTCGTTTAGCTATGCAATTTTGTTGTGATGTGTTAGGGCACATCAATTGTCTTTATACCTTGCACTTATTTAAGTACACTAAAACTCTTTTGATGTGTACTATCCCTTATTGTTTGTGTTTATGCAAGAAAATTTTCTTCTACATTCCCTTTCAATTTCTTCTTTGAATTTATTAACATTTAAAATTTTCTTTTATATAGCATACCTAAATGTATATAATGTAATCATTTATGAATGTTAACTTATATCCAAATTCATTGATTAATAAATGTTTCACTAAGCCATGTGTGCCTAAGTGAATGACCTTTAAAAATTGTGTATCTTTGAATTTTAACTTTTTGTATGGTAGTTAATTTATCTTTCTATATTGACAACATAAGCAACCTAATTTCTAACCTTAAGCTAGGGAGACATATAAACATAAATTTTTTCATTATCGCCTTCAGCTTATAATAGTTCATATGTCTTAAGCGAGTATATCATATAGTGTCTTGTTTTTCCTTGTCTTGTTCATATATATTAATTCAATAGACATTTTTTAGATAAAATCTAACTATAAAGTTATTTGGACTAATTAGTTGAGGTATTGATAGAATATATATATATATTTTTTATGTTTGGAACATGGTAAACATCTTGCAACTGAACTTCATTGGATATATAGAGCAGCAATATCCTCATCTTACTGATATGAGTTATTAGCAACCTTAAATTATTAATGGTTACCATAACACCTCATCCTTTGTAGTTTGATATTTCTTGTAAGTTTTGTTTATTACTAGTCATGTCATTTGAATATCTAAAGTCAAAGATCAAATTCACCTCTTTATTTTTTTGACATAGAATCGATGACCCTAAATTGGCGTCAGTCCAATTCTCGTATTTAATCAAACAAAAAAAAAATAAATCGAAAAAATTAAATGAACTGGACTAAAATGTTAACCCGTAAACTAAGGAGTTAATCGAGTTATTTTTCAAACCCAAAAAAATATTTTGTTATGTATTTAATTTGATTTAACTATTACTAAATTGAAGCAAATTGAACCATTTAAAAGTTTGAACTAATAAATATTTAAAAACCTAAAGTTTTATAAGTCTAATTTAAGGGATAACTAGTTTATAGAAAAAATCTTCCTCTATTCTTTCTTGCTTAAGCGATGTGGGATTAACCACCAGCTAACTTTTGCTATGGATAACAATCTCTTGTCACTTGAACAAATGAAGAACTTTTGCTATAAAATGGCAAACTCCATCAACTTATAAACTTGTTTATAACAATTAAACTAAAAAAAATGGTATTCTACTATAATAAGTTAGATTTGATGATTTCATTCTTTTAGAAATAAATTTGAATTTAAGTTAATTGATTTCTAATATATAAAAAATAAAATTATTAAATATTAAATCATTGATTCAACTTGATCTATAGTCAAATCAATAAGCTAGTCACCTACCATTAGTCAAGGTCAAAATTGGATTAGGTTTAAAAACTATGATTCTTACACATTTCACTTTCTGTTCACTTACTTATTTCTCTCTACATCTTACCACACTCCTTACTCACAACACATTATTTTCTTTATTTTTCTCTCTCACTTTCTTGCTTTTTTCTTTGTATTTGTTCTTGCACTTGAAGAAGACTACAAGAATTTTGTGAAAGCTGCAACGAAAAAGCATTAGCAAGATTATAATTACAAGCTCCAAAAAGATAAATCTTGTTGACAAATTTTATTGCTCTTGTTCATGTTTCTAGAGCCTATGTTGACACTAAACGAGTTTTTGGCTCTTCACTTATAGGTATTTAAGTAATTTATCCTATTGCTTTTACAAAACTTCCCTCTCTTATCATTAAACTATCACCCAATTATTAGATTTCTTAATAAGAATATTCTTATTAAATATTAATTTTAAATATTAAAATAACATACTTGAACAAAAACTATTAATTGATGTATTAAAAAAATAATTTCTCTCTCTTAAATTTTACTATAGGTATACGCCCTTAAATAGAGTTTTATATGTTAAAAAAAAGAATTAGTTATATATATAATTATATAATTTAAATTAGATATATTCACTAATACTTAAAGTATATTTGAAATTATTATTATTATTAATATAATAATATATAAAATTATTTCTTACTACATTATAATTAAATTTTTAATAAAAATATTATTCGAAAATATTTTCACGTGACTAATTGAGAAATTCTAATATCAATAGTACAACATCAACATTATTTGATTCTAAATTCAAAGCAATGTTATAGTGCTTTCTTCAAATTTAACTAATTTATCTATCATTAATTCATCAAGATTATAAATATGAGCAATGTCTCAACTACTTGAAACACGAAATCGATATTTGCAATCTTTTCTTTGCTATTATGTTGTTCAATAGATTTACGAATAATCTTGCAAGTTTGATAGACTCGAATGATTACCATAAGTAATTTTGAAACCCAAAGAAAAAAAAAAAAAATATATATATATATATATCTACAAAGGACTAATTAGCTATTTTTTTAATTGCACCAAACTTGACAATGTTAACACTAATGATACGTAAATGTAACTTTCCTCGTTAATTAGATGATACTAACATCAAACCTCCTTTTTAAGTTGGTTTATTAAACGATCTAATTTTAAATATGTCAATACTCGATTCTGTGCCGTTTATAGCTTGTTTGTATCTCTAATACCGACTACGAGATGGAGCGGAGAGGCGGGAGGTTCTACTGTAGCACGACACCCGATTGACTTGACCATAATTAAGCAATCATTATTCTTGCCGGGTTTAGGGCAATCTGCTGTATATTCGCATAGGAATTCTGACGTGACAAATGATGCAATACTTTCGGGCAGCCTAAAATACGTCAATTATACTCTTTCTCATAGTAGGGATAGTATCTACCACACCAGAACTTGGATATAATATGCAAATTTCGCCTAAGAATTTCCTTATTGCAGATCTTAAATAGTCCGTATCGATGAGCTATCAAACTCTCCTTCGTTGCTCATTTTAGTTTACATGGACCAACTCCTCGACGTAAGATACTGATAATGATAGCTCACTGTTCTTTTCTGTCATGACGAAAAGATAATTTCCTACTGTTTTGTTTTCTTGCTTACCCTTTTTTTGACTTGTGAAGATGGTCCTAATTAATTTTCCATGTATCCTTGTCATCCTACGCTACCATGCTTATTGTGGATAAAATTGCACACATATCTAAACAAAATAGCTTCGAAGCATTAGAAAAACATTAATATGCCAAATTAGCAATTTACCTTTGTATTGTTTTTATTTTGGTATTGCTTGAATATTAAATGTTAGTTTGTAATAATCTTATATTGTCGATATAAGAAAATTTTATACTTGAAATCATATCTTTTATCTATTGAATTCATTGCATCAGGGAAGGGAAATATTTTTAATAATAAATTCAGTTTTTTCATGTGGTTAAGGCATCGCCTAATATATCATTGACCATGCGCAATCCTTCTTCAAATTTATAATTAATTTTTTTTTTTTTTAAAAAGAGAATTTCTGGGTTACCGAAAAGAGAAGGTGCCTTGTTTAGATGACGAATTTGGAAAACATATTTGTTTTGACTAATTTATTCTGGCACACGGTTCACGGCCTCAAGAGCTGCATGGTTATGCTTTGCTTAATAATTATTATTTCGATTTACTTGAAAAACAAAACAATAATTTTTATGAAATTGCTTAAAATGTATGTTGAGAGCACAATGAAACCCAGTTTTTTTTTTTTTTCTAAGGACTAGGAATCAAATCTTAAATTTCGTACTTAGTGAGATTAAATACAGTATAAATTCTGCTCGTTTTGTAAATTGCGTGGGGCATTCGCTTAGGCCCCATTATCACACTAAAATCCATGGCAATTTTTGCAGGCTTAGGCCTTTGGGCGTTTTTGCTGAAAATATTAGGTCCACAGAGGCTGGAAGTCAAAAGAAATATAGCCCAAGTATGGAATTGGTATTGCATTACAAGTTTTACGTAAAGGAAAGAAAAAGACTTTCCAATATTATCTCCTCCATTTCCCTCTTTATATATGAATAATAGGCTATATGACTCTTTTTTTTAAATAAAAAAACAAAAAGAAAGAAATCTAAGGATCGGGGCTTTATATTAAAAGAAGTGGGGAGCAGGAGCGAGAATTGGAGTAAGGCGATTGTGGTTGTTGCGGATAACGAGTTTATTCTAACTGGATGAGAGGAGGCTTTTCTCAGGTGTAATGACTAATGGCTCGGAGATTTCACATCGTGCATGACCACTCGAGATAGGCCACGCCCTCTCTTGTTTCTGGGGTTTTGAGCGATTAAGATCGGTCCATGATTGATGATGACAAGAAAGAAAAAGGGTTCGTGGGCCGTCTTTGTTGTAGCCTTTTGTTCAAGTTTTTAGGTTCTGTTTTCTCGAAGAGAGATGGGCCGAAGGACTGTAATGCATTTCCCAATAATAACCCGGAAGTGCGATGAGGCTGGAATACGAATGGGTTAGAGACAGACTTCATTAGTCGAAGCGAGTTAACTCAAACAAGAAAAGAGAAAAGGCTGGCCGTATCACATCACTGAAAATGGGTCGAATGAATCGGATACTAAGGTGGAAAGTAGAGTAAGACAGTCCGGTTTTGGCTCAAAACCGACGGTTTTGATTTGGGCCGATCCGAACCAGCAAAATTTATTGGTTCAATTTTAAAATGGGATTACCCTTAACTGAACCGTCACATTCCAGCTCCAATTCTAACCCCAACCAGCCCTGATTTCTCTTCGAATCTAATTCAAATTCCATCCGATTCTGCTTAGATTATGGTTTAAACCGAAACTGTTGTCGCGGCGGGCAACCGAGTTTAAGTTTTGGGTGTGGTCTGGTCAAGTTTTCAGAACCTTGGCATCTGATGTCTTTGCCAGGACTTGGAGACAGTGACGTCTTCCCACTCACCACCTAACCCAACCTCCTTGTGCTCTCTCTCTCTCTCTCCCCCTCTCTCCCTGGCGCGTTCTCCCACTCCCCCATGTAAGCCCCCCCCCTCTTGCAGGGAGGTACTGTCCACTACAATGGTGCCCAAAGTGGCATGCGCTACAAGCCGCGCCTACAGCAAGGTGTGAATTTTTTTTTAGCACTTAGGGAAAACAAAAGTATTATAAATATATTAATTATTATATTTATAATAATTAAATTTAAATTAATATATACAAAATTATATTGAATTATTAATTAAATTATTATTTCAAATAATACAGTAGACTATGATCATAAAAGTTAAAGCTGTGAATGACATGATGTTCTAAACTAGGTTGTTAGTTTTTTTCTTATACTTGTTTCGCCTTTTACCGTAAATTATATATTTATTGTTGATAGTAACTTTTTAGTGAGTAAAATTTGTTTATCGTTAAAGAAAGTTGATCAAGTTATTTATTGATTTTTTTTTTTTTGTACTTGGTAACATTATACAATGAAATATACTTCTTCGAATCCCTCTCATAATTGATACAAATTGATGGTAGCTAATTTCTCGGTACTTGTTCACTTAATAAAAATCTAATTTCGGAATTTTTTTTGGTCAATCAAGCCTCAAATGAATGAAAACTAAAAAATTTCTTGAATTTTTTGAGATAATAATTTTCTAGAATTTAAATCGTAAAATTCTTATGACACGAGTTATTGAAAATTCAGGATTGCAATCACATCATTGCATTTAAATATTATATATAGTAGTCAATCAATATATTTAAATATTTACGTTGTTATTCTACTTTTGGTAAATTAGCAATATAAATAAGTTGTCACATAAAATTTTGAAACAAGTACCAAACATTTTGAACTAATTTGAAGAAATTTGTCTAGTTGGCAAATGGAGTTTAAAAGAGTTTGAGGGTATTGTTTTACCTTAAAAAGTCAATTAAAATTTGGACTTGTCGTTTACATCTACTATCCAATAAATACAGTATATTTATATTATATAAAATAATATTTAATATTACATAAATATTATTTAATATTATATAAATTTTACATAAATTTTTATTTTATTTTATTTTTATATAATTTTAATACATAATATTAAATATTATTATTATATAATTATATCTATTTAACGGTATATCTATTTATTATTTTTCTTGAATTTTTACACGAAGACATATCGGTATTTTGGACAAGTAGATGGGGGCCCTTGTGTTGACTGTAAGCATAACATCTCTGATCGGCTCGACTTTTTGGCGTGCGGCTGGAGAAGAATTAGGCCTTGGTGGGCGCGGTGGACCAAAGACTCGCGACTTTGCTCGAAACTTGTAAGTTAATTATGCAGCGGAAAACGGCGTGCCAGGGAGACATGCCCAAACCGGTGTCTGCAGAGCCGCTTATGTCTAACGGGATGCCTTATCGTACGCCTGAAGTGATTTTAACGTAAGCAGAGGCACGGGTACAGAACCGGTAGAACAGCAAACGAAAATCTAGGGGACCCCCCACCCCCAAGACAAGACCAGCCGTACCAAACTGACTCTGCGGAGCCGTGTGCTGGGAAACTAAAACTAAGACGTAAGAGAAGAGCGAGAGAGAGAGAGAGAAAGAGAGAGAGAGAGAGAGGAGCCAGAAATGAACATCTCCGCTTTCTTCTTTGAGTAGAGATAGATTGCTTACCTTATATGGTTTGTCTCCAATTTCAACCCGCCCCATGTGCTCACGGAATTAGCAGGTGACAGCTCCTCTGCAGTTGGACGGGAGTGACTGACTGATTTTTACATGTCGGGCTGGATTTACAGGTGTGATTTCTGTCCGGTCGATTAGATCTCTTTGAGCTGTTGGATTTTTAGTCTAGCGAAGTCATGGGTCTGTTTTGTTTTTGTTCCTTTTTTTCATGTTGTTGGACTTGGATCTGATTTTTTTTCTTTTTTCCCTCTCTGGGTAACTTTTGGAGGGTAATGCTTAGGGTTTTTGATTTTCATGCAAAGCAAAAGAAAACCCATAAGTCCAATGTCTGATTCGTGCAACAAGGGTGTTTGGTAGCTATAAAACTAGGTAGTGTTTGATTTTGTTGGCGAGAAACAAGGATAAGGTTTTGGAACTGTTTGGATTTGGGGTTCTACACTAGAATTTCTTTTTCTGCATCAGGAAAAGAACAAAGAAGAAGAAGAAGCTGGCCGGGCAATAAACTGCACCTCTTGATTCAGCAAGTCAAGGATACAGTGAGACAGACAGGATATTGGAACAAAAGAGCATCAATTGGTTATAGAGAGAGGTTTGTTGTTGGTTTGAAGCTCTCTTTACTTATTTATTTTTAACATCGAGAATCAAATATGGAAAATCGCTGGTGGGCGGGGAACGTTGCGATGAGAGGTGTCGGCCCGATAACATTCGTTCCATCTCTTCGCCTTGGAAACTCAGGAGAAGAGACTGCCGGTCTTAACCGGTTGGGTCTGAGAAGAGAACAAGATTTCATCGAATCTAACGGCATCACCAACACCAGTAGCCCTAACACCACCACCACCTCTACCGCCTCTCTCTCTCAAAACCACAACCAAGAAGATCAGGATGACAGTAGAGATGACAACGACAATCCCCAGGATTCCGATGAACATATCGCCGGTCACAAAACCGTCGAACCGGGCAGTGGCAGCAGCGGATCTCGCAGGCCCAGAGGCAGGCCTCCGGGCAGTAAGAACAAGACTAAACCTCCCATTGTCATCACTAAAGAAAGCCCTAATTCTCTCCACAGCCATGCCCTTGAGATCAGTTCTGGAACTGACATTGTAGAGTGCATCGCCAATTTCGCCCATCGCTGCCACCGTGGGGTTTCAATCTTAAGCGGAAGTGGCGTAGTGGCCAATGTTACTCTCAGACAACCTGCGGCACCTGGTGGGGTTGTTTCTCTACCGGGTAGATTTGAGATTCTATCGTTGTCCGGTTCATTCCTACCCGCCCCAGCACTGCCAGGAGCAACGGGGCTGACTGTCTATTTGGCAGGCGCACAGGGACAGGTAGTGGGAGGGATGGTGGTGGGGGTGCTGGTGGCAGCAGGGCCGGTTATGATCATAGCAGCAACATTTAGTAATGCTATATATGAGAGATTACCACTTGAAGATCAAGAACAAGAAGAGTTGCAATTCCAGCAGCGAGTGAATTCAGGGAATACTGCTGCTGCTGGCAGTGGCGATGGTAACAACAATCCGGCTGGGTCTCAATCTCCTCAGGATATGGCTGAGCATGGTTCAATTCCTGTATACAATGTGCCTCATAATTTGCTATCCAATGGACAAATGCCACACGAATTATTTTGGGGTCCCACTTCTCGTCCACCTCCATCTTATTGAGCATGGGATAGAGATGGGGTCAGAGGAAACTAGGTAGATTTAGCTGACTTAATGTGCAAAGCTACTCTTCATACTTTTGTATAAGCATGCATGTAGCTAGAAGGGAAGACCAGCATACTTTTGGTTAAGTTTTTGTGACAACTAGCTAGCTGCTCCTGATATTGGTATTTTTGTGTGAATTGAAACCTGTGGGTTTATCTCTGCTGTTCTCATCAACTTTTTTGAGCAAAAAGAGTTGCACTTTTGAATGGCGTAGGAAAAGAGGGTCAATATATGTACTGTAAGAAGATAAATGTCGGTTCTAAGGAGAATTTCTGCAAGGATCAGCGAAGACTTCTTGCTTGTCCTTTTCATTGTTTTGGTAAACATTTGATTATTTTTATTCTATATATGCGTGTCAAAGCTTTGGTAGTTGTTTCATGCCTCGCTTTGTTCTATCTTCTTTGGATGAATGATTATGATCGATATGCAATCAAAGCATATGGGGGAGTAACACATGAAAAATTTATTGAACATAGTTTGTGAAGAATATGTTCCAATATATGTTGAACTTTCCTTTTTGGATAGATTTTGCTACTCGTTGAAGATTGTTGGCCTATCAGTTCCTCATGTAAATAAGCTTTTGTGGCAGAATTTTTATTTTTGTCTGTGTACGAGGAAAAAGAAAATTAGATTGCTAACTCAAGAACTGGACATGGTGCGAATGGTTCCACTCATGGCAGGCACAATCACCTTTGATGTTTGGTAAGCGAATTGTGTTACCTCATTCCTCATCTTGTTTAACTTTTCATGGAATAGATTGAGTATTTGACTTGTGAGTTGCAATCGAGGACTAACAGGTTATATAATCTCTTCAATTCAATCTGCGTCTTTAATATGATTGAATGAAAATTTTCAGCTTAGATATGAAATTCTGAGTTTGATTCATCTGGACTTGCCTGAAAATGGGGATGTTTCACTCCAAGTTGGAAGAAAGACCCTTCGAAGAAGCCTAACACATCATGACACAGTAATTTCATATTGAGAAAATTTTCCAAATTAGGTTGTCTTACTACAGGCTGACTTGGTCACTCGGTCGGATAACAAATAGGGCAAGTTGACAGCTCTTCAGTCTCCTTTAGCATCTTTCTGCACATTATTGGTACGAAGCTTCTGGGGTTTAGCATAACAATATATTGAGTTGAGGTGATATATAAATATTCTGAAAATAATTTTATGCAAAAACCACATTTACGTTTAAGATTTTTTTTTATTTTTATTTTTAACTATAAGTAAAACCGTAAAAGTGTGAGACTCGAACCATAGATCTCTTAATTTTAAGTCTCAATTTTGATTATTGAGAGCCAGAGAGCCGAACTTAAATGTTATTTCATTTCATTGTTTATTTTATTCCATTGTTAGGACTATTATACTGTTAGAATATTGAATTTTATGGTAGATGTGATAGGAGTTTTCTAAATTGTATAGTGAACGTAAGTGAGTAATGTTGCCTCGTACAGTTCCGTTTTCTGTTTTCATTTTCTAGGTTTTGGTATATCTGAATACTTCCTATAAGGATACTCTAGAAAATCCCTTTTTTGTTTTTTTGCCACATTAGATAACAAGCTTTGTGGGTGGAGTATATTCTCTCAAGGCTATTGATGCTCCCCTCCCCCTTCAGTGGTTTTGAAGACCCTGTAATTGACAAATTGGTATAATTTTTTGGTGATTTGATGCTTTCAGGTCAATCAATTTCTGTTCGCGACTTTCATTCTTTATGTCAATGAGTTAAAAGTCTCAGGAACTAAAATTGAATGTTACTCAATTATGATGCCTCACGGAACTACAGCTGTCTGACGTAATCGCCCCTGGGGTGCTGATGGTTTGACTAGGGCCTTCTTAGGCTCTTAGCTGGCTATAGTTGATGATTGGTAGTGTATGGATGGGGTGATAGATTGCATTATTTTGTTTAATTTCATAAATAAAATAAAATAAAAACAGGGAATATAGTGGAATTAATTACTGTATGAAAGTACCGTAAAGTCAGTATCAAATTCGTTCATTTTAGAAAATTTTTGTCTCGTATATATAACATATGTCGGATACCATTCTTTAGTCACTAGATTGTTCTACTAGTTTATATTCGTTTACAATTTGATTTTTCTCATTGGGATGTGAGGGACAGAGAAACGTAGATTAAAAAGAGGACGAAAGAGAGGTTTGCAATAAGAAAAATTAAAGTAAAAATAAATCTGCTTTTACTAATTTAAATATGGGGAATATCTACTTATTAATTATTTAAATTAGTTTAAGAAGCAATTTCAATTTTCTTTTAAATTATACTACTTATATTGTTGTATTTTTAGTTTATTGTATCTTTAATTTCTTTAATTTTAAGTTTAATATCTTGCCCAACATGCTATTTGATCAATTTTTAACAAGGTTGTATGATGTGCAAGCTAATAATATTCTTAAATATCTATTAACAACATATTAGATTTGTTTTAAAAAATTTTATAATTATCAAAATAGTACAAATTAAAGGTAAAATTAAATTTGATACGAAATATAAAAGTGGTAATTTTTATGGTAACCGCATACACATATAACTAATGATATATTATATCTTGTGAAAATAGTGAAATACAAATTTATTTAGGGTGATATTTTAATTAATGATTTAATATATTTTTATTATATTAATTTAATTTATTTTATTTTATTTAAAATTGAGAATATATTTTAAAATTTTAAATTTATTAATATTATAATTAAATATAATAAAAAAATTATTTAAAATTCATAATATCTAAATAATAAATTTTTTATTAAAAATAAATAAAAAATATAATAAATTACTTTTAATTTTAATTTATATATTTTGTTTTTGAGAAAAAGAAAAAAGAAATAGTGAATTTAACGTCCGATGCTCTTTCTGATTTCTAGACAAATTGTTTGACGAAACGCAGTAGCAGCACGCGAGATGCCCGAAGAGGGAAGGCTGCTGAACGAACCTCTGCAATGGAATGGATAACTGAAGCACGGATTGGGGAACACCGAGGAATCGTCACGCGTGTTGTCGGATGACACAAGCTGCGTTGTAGGACGGACGTCCCACCCACCGCCTTGCGGATTCGTCAAAGGCGGTTGATGTAACCGCCAGTAATGCAAAGATTTCAAAGCTGGCGGATGGACAATGGGGGAAGAACGAAGGACAAGAGAACTGACAGCAAATGCGTGTGACATTAATCAATGCCAAATGAAGACTTTGGACTATCAAGTACAGCCTGTTCGCATGTGACTTTGTCGAGGCTGTACATATGTGCTTTGGATTTTATGTTTTTTTTTTTTTTTCTCTTTTTATTTTTTGCTGCACCTCTAATTTGGGTTTCTGTTATTTTGAAGGAAAATTTAATTATAAGATACATACGAATTTATTAAAAATTACGTTAAAAAATAAGAAAAATACGGCCACGTGAGTCGAAATAGACAAAATTTGTAACAAGACGTTATTACCCTCGTATATAAACAAAAGGATAACACACTAATATGGCTTCTGTCTTCGTCTCATCTTCTTCATCTCGTCTTCTCTCTCGTCTCTGGGCCATTCTTATTTTCTGATATGTTTGAAAAGTGGACGCTACAGCCTCAGCTTTATGTGGGATTTGATGGTTGACTTCATCTCTGAGAAGTCAGCTTCCTGACCCAAAACAATAAATGCTTGGCTGAGGTCTTGGATGGTGATGGTGTTGGCGTCGTTCTTGTCGAATTTGCCACTTCGTCCTCTAACGAAGCTCGTCCATAACCATTTCATAACTGAGTTTTTTTTTTTTTTTCCCTTTCTTTCTTTTCTTCCTTTTATTTTTTTCCTTTGTTCTGGTTAATACTAATTGATCTGTGATTCTAGGTTCTCGGTAGTTTTAGTTTCTAGACATGGGTTTTGAATCTTTTAAACGAATTTTGCGTCTAATTGGTGTAAATGCTATAGGGATGATTGTTCCATTTTTGGTCTGGTAGATTGTAGAAATTTAATATGATCTTTTGATATCATTTGTGGATGTGTCCCAATAAGGAAAAAAAAAAAAAGTATCTGAGCATTGAATGATAGTAAATTGCCTTCATTTTTGTTTTGTGTTTTTTTTTTTTTTCCTCCGGGTCTAATGTCTTAGCTGATGAATTGTTTCAACTGATTTTTTTTTTCTTTTATACTTTTCGTTTGGATTGAATCGAGTGTAAATTTAGCTATTTAAACTAGGTTGGAGACTTGAAGGTGAAACGAAGCATTTTCATAAGAATTTGTAGTTATATTAGGAGTCAAATTATGTATTTTATTTAACTTAGACGGTGCTTGTGCTCCTTGGGGACCATAGGTTTCTCAAGTATCCATCGGACTTGGCATCTGCTTTGCAGAGTCTGGTTGATGGTAGTAATGGTGCTACAGACTATGGAAATATATTTGGATAGCCCTTGATTTAGGGCTATGCTGTAACTTTTGTAATTAGGCTTCCAAGTGAGGATAGGCGGGAATGGTTAAAGCCAATTATGTTTAATGGAGGCAATGGACAGACTGATCGTACACACACAACAAAAGGAAAGTCTGACATTTGATATGTTGGTTGTGAAGATGGGGGTCCTGCATGTTGAATTGGAATGTGAGGAGGAGCTGCATCGAGTATGGTCAGTGGCCAGAATGATACCGAGCTTGACTTTAACGCTGTACAGGGTGGGGATGCTGAGATGGCAGAGAAAACTGTATCGTGTTGTCCACGCCTGCAAGAGATGGGGAAGAAGAATCCTATTATCAGCGTCCACGACCAGGGAACTGATGGGAACTGTAACATTATTAAGGAAATTATACATCCAATGGGAGCTGACATTGACATTCAGGCAATTGTAGTTGGTGATCACACAATGTTTGTATTGGAGATATGGGGTGCTGAATATCACGAGCAAGATGCAATCTTGGTGAAGCCTGAAAATTGCACTCTTTTACAATCAATCTGAGAATTGGAAACACTTTGAATGGCTGTTATTGGGACAACTGGTGGCGAGGGATGTGTTACATCGGTTGATAGCTTAGCTTTCGAGACATGTCAGTCTGAACATACTCTCTCCTGCTCCTTGTTCTCTCCTGTTATTGATCTATAGCTTGATAAAGTTCTTAGAGATAGGCCTCAGAAAATTTTTTAATTTCATTGTGTGGTCCATTCACGAGAACCACTTGACATTGCTAAGGGGTATCAAGACTTCCATCTGTATGTTTGAAAGATTCTTGACCACTGAAGTGGATAGGCGTGTCGCTGGTCTGGTGGCACAGCAGCAAACTCTTGGTGTATTGCAGATTACGCTGGCTGATGTCGCTGTCATTGCTCAGACTTACACTGCCTTGACTGGAGGTGCATATGACATTGGGGAGCAGCAAATCAAGGCAATGCCGAGATCGGGCTATGGGAGCATATTTTTCTGATGATGGGGTGCTTGATCGTGTCATTCATTCAAACTTGGCCCCAATAAGATATTGTGACGATGAGGGGAATCCAACGGAAACTTACCCTTTCAATTTCAATGGCTCGCCATTAGGAATAGCAGCAATTTGTTCTCCTGACAGGAAGCATCTCTCAATGATGCCTCATCCAGAGTGTTGCTACCTCATGTTGCAGTTCCCATGCTATTCCAGTCACTGGAATGTGGAAAAGAGAGATCTCAGTCCATGGCTAAAGATGTCCAGAATGCCCGAGAATGGTGCTCCTGACACCTATTAGTTTTTGGCACCTTCATTTATGTCACAGATTGCAGCCTTTATTGTTCGCTGATACTTGACTAGGTTCCACTGTGAAGTTTGTCCACTGGATGAGGAGGGAAGGTGCTTATTACTATTTGAGCAGGCAAGACTTCATGAACTCACGTTTCTGCACTAAATTCCATTCAAGGTTCCATGTTTTTTCTATTGATATTGGATAACAAAAGCACAAATGTTCAGTGAGACTAGGCTGAGAATGTTATGATTTTCCTGTTGTTCCCTATTGTGTCTTGTTTTTCTTTTTTCTTGTAATATATGCTAATGAATAATACATTAAGAATTTTTACAACTAATTCCACTTGCTACTTTCAGTCACAAAATAATGGCTGACTGGCTTAAAGGACCAAAGCCAGCTTCTCACTATGATTCTGACGTCCGTGCTTTTGAGCATGCACGGTGCAACCTGCTTTGACCATACAGTTGGAGGACCATTTTTATCCAAAAATCAAATTATTATTCACATTGAATGCCATAGTGGGGAGCTAACGAAATATTTCATCTGGAAACTGATTATTGAATGAAGTCAACATGGCCAGTTTCAGTTGCAGTGGGAAATTTTGTTAATTCTAGCAGGAAATAGCATGCTCTGTATCTTATCGTATATGTTGTTGCAGTTCTGTGTCCCCGTCTAAAGGAGAGGGTTTATCTATTTGGTCGGGATTTTTTGCTGAATAAGGTCTCGTTGTCTAAACTGAAGCCAATAAGCATCTATATATCTGTTGCATAAACTGTCCCGCCAGTCTATGGCCATAAGGGCCTTATGGAAAGATGACTTCCTAAGCCTTTTTTCATTGTTGGTGACTTTTCTGGAGACTTTTGTAATTCAGATTATTAAATATCCTTTCTATGCACATTCATTGTATGTGCCTTTTTCGGCACTAATGGTGTTTCTGTTTCACATTAATTGTCATCTGGTCTTTACCCTCGCAATTCCTGCTTGGAATAGAGAGCCTTGTTTTGTTAACCTATAACGGATTGAATGATGGGATTATCTATCTATTTAGACATATTAGAGCTACATCAACTGTTGAGACTAGGGGAGCCTGCTGAATGAGTAGTTGCCTTAGTTAGAAGTGATTGAGATGTGTCCAAAGGACTAGTGCCTATTTGGAGGTTCAAAACGAAGTTAACCTACACCATCGCGTTGATACTCATGATAATCTGACTGGAATTTGAAGATAAAGGTACAAAAGTTAATCCCATTTGCAGCCAAAGGACTTCTCTGGCTGCACAAGCTTGAAAGGATTTGACGAGAAGCTTTTCTTTGTCCCAAGTTGCACGTTCTCAGTTTCTGTTGTGCCCATTGTATAATCGTGAAGTAGTGTCAGCATCTCCTTGTTCACTCCTTCAAAATGTCTCTCCAAAGGGGTTTGTTCATAGTCACAAAGAAGATTTTCAGCTTCCCATCCATACGGAGGAGAAATCTCAATGTCCATGTGACTAACATCAGAGGCTTGATCACCGCTTGTATAACCAAAATGGTTCAACAGAACAGTTGGTTGAGTCTGATAATATTCTGTAGCCATAGCATCTTGATGCAGAGAGAACTGCATTTCAGAGTTCTGGATTGAAGTTCTTTGTGAACTTTCGCAACTGGAAATACCAACATTGAGATTAGCTATTTGGTTCCCAAGAAGATCGATCTCTTCTTGGAGGCTGGCAACCTGAAATACAAGTTCATCAGTGTGTTATGAATTGTTTGAGTTTATTTCACTTAAATATTAGGTGATTATGCAGATTGGAGAAGCAGCCGAAAAACCTGTTGCTGGAGGGCAAATATTTGAGCAACACAACCATATATAGGATCCCGCATCCGAGCCAGCGCTTCATAGGATATGGTTATTGCTGCAGCACTCCGGTTATAAGCTGGTAGGTGTGATAATAGCTTCGAAACATTGCTCGCACCAAACACCTTGTGCACTGCTGCAAAGTGGGCTGCAGCCTGGTCATAGCAAAAGTAAGGTGCAAACACACATTCACTAGTGCACTTTCTCCTCAGGAACTTGCATGCTCCACATGAAGAGCCCAGCCCTGTCATTGTCTTATGCTTTTTTGCTTATCTGTGATGGGGGCCCCGGGCCCCCCGAATCACACCTATACTAAATTAGCTTGGTTAATTCGTTTAGGAAGTGATGTTGAGATTTGCCCTTTATAATCATCATTTGCAAAGGATCATAACTCATTTCTGTTGCGGTAAAGAGACATTCTCTCCTTTCATAAAAATAAGGTCTCCTTTGTGGGCTACAAGGCCATACTCAAATTGGGTAAGGTTTCCTAATTTAATCCTTAAAAGGCTTGTCATCTTATTCATACTCTTCACAAATGGGACTAATGGTAGACCTACTGGTCTTTATTGCTAGGTGGGCTCTAAAATTGAGGTGTTATTTCTTCAAATGGTAAGCACTATTATTTTTTTTTTTTTGTTTCTTTGGTAGTAGGCACGGTATTATTTCTTCCCTCATATTGCGATTATGAGAAGATCTTGCGTAAAGGGGAGGAGGGTAAAGATAAAGAAAAGGACAAGATGTATTATGAACTTTTGAAATTTCGAATTTTCCCAATCAGATTGCAGGTTGACTGTTCTTCTAAAATTCTTCTGGGCAAAGAATTGAAAATTCTCGTGCAAGCTCTTATTGAGACATGAACTTTTGGGACTTCTATTGCTAGCTTATGGGAAGGATGTTGAGCAAATGAACTGATAACGTATTGGCGACATATGTGCATTGAGCCAATATTAAGCCGCATGAGTTGGTGCACTTTCAGCTCAATAAAGAAATTTTTATTGTTGTTTTATGTGCAAAACTCATAGCTTAGTCAATTGGAAGGATATAGAGTGCATGAATCATGATACCCTTTTGTCCTATTGCAGTAATTCCCGTAATTATGCAGCTGCTAACCCTACCTGATGTTTGATTACTCTACATATTCATATTTTATTGTTATACACTCAAATCAGGTCTGCTTGTTGGCCACTTGATAATGGGCCACGAGCGAGAAACGGGCATTTCTATTGGCTATTATGGGAAAATCACACTTCAAAAATTAATTATTAAAGTGAGAGAATGTAAATACACATAAACTTTATATTAAAATTTTATATTTTTAATATGAAATTCAAATTTCACACTTTATAATTAGGGTACCAACATCACAAAGAACCTTAATTCGCACTTTTCAAATATACCCTTAAAATTCTAAGGTGAGTTTGTCCACGTAAAGTGTTCATCCTACAAGTGACGAGTTTAATTTCAGTGAAAAAAAATTGAACTCGAGACCATAGATCTCAAGTTGGCTCTTACCATCTCTGCGGGGGCAAGCCAGCAACAGCTGCATGCGCTTTAAACTTTTTTGTCAACTGTTGTGGAAAATAAAGGAGACATGGGAAAGTGAGAAATCAGGGAGACAAAAAGCCCCTTTCAATCACGTGAATTCCCATCCAACTTTCTGTCTTGTCTTAAGCCCTGTAGTTTTTGGGCTCTTGAATGAGTTTATGGATGCGAAAGGAGAAGGGTTAATGGATTGGGGATGGTGGAGAGGAGCTATTCGGCTTTCGAGTTTAACGATGAAAGTGTCTTTCTCTATCATAATCCGATGATCACTTTGTTTTATACTCCTGCGAGTAGGCTTTGCTTTTGGTAGCTTAATTTAATTAGCTCTTTACTTGTTACTATTATATATGCATGCATCTTCCATTGTTCATGAAACTATTGACAATACTCCAAATTCCAACTACAGATGAAAACTCAAGGCATGTAGGTTTACAGGTGAAACCACATTAATTCTTTTCAGGTTGGTCTCCAAGCTACTTGAGCTGTCATCAACTCAATACATTCTGGTTTTTATGAAGGGAAAAACATTGTTGATATTGACATCATCTTTAATAAACCACTTCTCTTTGTCTTTTTTATTTTTTATAATTTTTTTTAGAAAAAAAATTATAAAATCTATTCTCGCCAAATCCTTTTTATTTAAATGAATTCAACACTTGTGTTTCTCTTTTCAGCCTTCCCATAATTTCTTCATCGTTTAAAATTACAAGGGGTAGTAGCAAAACCAAACGTTTTAACAGTGTTTAATGCTGTTCCGTTGTTCAAGAGTTTTGAAATGTCTGAGACAGACGATGCCCCAGCAACCAGGAGCTTAGCATAGCAACTTTAGAGAATTGAAGTTCAAATCCCTTTTCTAGCAATGCCCTTGAGAATGTTTATTGCATTGGGCTTATAGTTATCTCGTATTAAAGACAATATAAATTTTTTTCCTCTTATTATTATTATTATTATTTATGACAAGAGAGTGCATTTGGACCGTAGTTTATTACATTTGATGCATTTAAACCATTGATTAAAATTATATATTGAGATATGATTACTTAGATAATAAATCTTTTTGTTTATAGGTAGAATTTTTCTTCCAAAATAATTAGGTTTCAACCATTGATTTTTATCTCAACTGCTTCATTTTTTTTTATCACCAGCCGCCGGTGCTTCACCATAGCAGGTGTCGCGGGACTAATTATTTTACTCAAATTTTTAATTTTGTAATAGCACTAAATTACATTTGGTATCAAGCATTTTAATACACACAAGTTACAAACACTTATAAGAATTATTTTCCAACATTTTTTTTTCACAAAATATAAAAAAAATTTGTCAAAATCTTATTCTAGTATTTTTCTTTATAATTTCACGTGAAGTCTCAACTCTCATTACACACACACACACATTTAATATTTTAATTACTTAGAAATATGTATAACTTGACCACCAAGTCAATTAAGTATAATGGAGATCCTCTCTTTTAAAAGTAACATACAATTATATTAGAAAAGAGCTTGATACTTTATTGACATTTTGATCGGCCACTTTTTTTACTGTTCATGTTTTTTTTTTTTTTTTTCAAGGAGAGTATGTTAACGCATTATTTAAAATAAGATTTTATCTTACTTGTCATTTTTACCACCAACATTTATATTTACATTTTAGTGTAGTACAACACTATTTGACTTAATTTACAATCTTAGTTCTTGCTTTACTATATTGCCCGCAAATAAACTCATACAACGTTGATCCAAATTTGAAATTCCTGCGTCAACTGCTTGTTGATACCATAGTTAATTCTCAGAATATTTATTAGTCACTTATGATAAATTCTCATGACGTCCTTCCAAACCCAAATTTGTATGCAGGTTGATTAATTTTAGTGGGAGATATGCACTACTTTTAAACAGTATTAGAAAACTTAATCATTTGATAAGAAGAGATATTGATATATTTGAACTGTTACTCTATTGCTAATATAGTATATTGGCACGTTGCTACCGCAACGCTGATGCCGCACTAATTAACAGTACTATTATATATATATATTCTTATTTCACTTTATTTTATTTGGATATTTACACTAAATTTTTATGTAAAAATTAGTGTAAAGTATTACTAATTTATTTATATTCAAAGTAAGAGTTTAAGGGATTACCGACAGAGGTAATGCCAAACATGGGCTGGCCATGGGACAGACAGATGTTAAAGCCATACTGGGCCATTTTCCCCCTCTTTTACCAGGTCCTGGTCGATAAGAATGAAGCCCAACGCACTGGATACCCTTAAGAAAGGTTCAATTCAGAAAGCAGTTGCTGTGGGCCTGAAGCCGGTGGATGTTTTTTCTAAGGCAGTGGCACCAATAACAATAAAATAAAGCAATTTGACTGTTGGCACATCAAACAAAGTAGAGAGGTAATACCTCGTTTGCTGGTAACCATAGGAACTAAGGATTTTCTGACAATGGGAAATTCAAAAGGAAAATTTTACGACACTAATCTGATTGTGGGTCCACAAATGGCTCCAAGAATTTCCTTCTGATAATGCTGGAAACAGACAAAGGAACAAGATGTGGAAGCCACAATACGTTTTATTTTATTTTATTTTATTTTATTTATTTGTGATCGATAATCACAATGAAAGTTCAAACGAAAGAAGTGTCCAAGCTTATAAGCTAGTGTTCTGTGGCGATGAGGTAACCGAAATTTTAGTGGCAAGGAGAACACGTTAAATGCTGACCTCAAAGACCAATGAAGACTGCAGGTTAACGTAATCGCGCCACGTGGCGTCCATCCAATCTTCATTGTGTGGCCGTTAGGATTTTGGAGCCAATCTCCAACGGTTCCAATTTTAGTTCACTCCAAAACAGGGAGTGCTATAAGTCCTCGCCATCGCCCTCTCCTCAATTCTCAAAGATCACTCGAGGGTTTCCTTGCAAGTGCCTCTCAACTCCTGCGAGTAAGATCCACCATGGCTGCCACCGTCTCCACTGTCGGAGCTGTCAACAGAACACCGGTACTCTTTAGTTTATTCCCTCGTATATCTAGGCTTCAGTATCATCGTGAAGTGCTGCTATATATGTAAATAGCTCATTCTTTAGTAGTGTTTAAGATTATGGGGTATTTACTGGCTAGATTGGATTCAACTTCGTGACTTTCTTTTTTTTCCTCTGTGACCAATTCTGGATCTTGCATGCCAAACCTGCTTTTCATGTTTAGGTGTTTATCTCTGTTGAGATGTATTAGGCATATGTAACTATGTATGCGGGCTTCTTCTGACTAATATGCTCCGATGCACTAATATATGTTGCTGTAAATATGCACATGCTGTATATTTGCACGTCGACACATACCTGGCTCTATGTTGGAGTGCCTTATGGTTATATATATATATATATATATATATATTGATTGCGTTGCTCAGCTAGATCAGAGGAAATTCTAGGCTTGGACAGCACATAAAAGTTTGAAACTCAAAGTTGGGGAAGTTGGGGGTTGGGAAAATTAACGGGGCAGCATTTTTTTTTTTCCTTTTCAAGAAAAAAAAGGTCTAATATCTGCCTATTTTGATCTGGGCTTGGATAGAAATTGGAAAACATCGAAAAAGACACATCTTATTCATGTGGTCTAAAGGTCGCGTGCTTTGATGCAGCTGGCGTTGAATGGATCTGGGGCTGGATCCGCAGTCCCAACTTCAGCTTTCTTTGGGAGCAGCTTGAAGAAAGTGAGCCCAAGATTCACAAATTCCAAGCTTTCAACAGGGAGTTTGAATGTTGTTTCGGAGTATAGCGAGGAGAAGCAGACCTCCAAGGACAGGTGGGGAGGTCTTGCATATGATACGTCCGATGACCAACAAGATATTACCAGAGGAAAGGGTATGGTGGACACTCTCTTCCAAGACCAAGTGGACTCAGGAACCCACTACGCTGTCATGAATTCCTATGACTACATCAGTCAAGGATTGCGCACGTAAGTAATTATTTGACAGCTTCATATAAGAAAAGTCACTAAGCTAATGTTGCTCCTGTAATATGAGTTGGTGACACTCCTTTAGGTATATGGAAAACGAAAAGGATGGCTTCTACATTGCTCCTGCTTTCATGGACAAGCTGGTCGTTCACATCACCAAGAACTTCTTGAACCTGCCCAATATCAAGGTAGATACAATTCTGACTTCTCTTATCTAACTGTTCAAATATATATATGTATATATATTTGGCTATCTTTAGGTAACCATTAAGAATACTGAACTCTGACTTTGTTCCAGGTTCCTCTCATCTTGGGTATCTGGGGAGGCAAAGGTCAGGGAAAATCATTCCAGTGTGAACTTGTCTTCGCCAAGATGGGGATCAAGTGCGTTAATCTCCTCTTGCCCTTAATTGATCATGTCGAATACAACTCTTTCTGACGTGCTTTTTGTTAATTCCCACCCCTTTATGATGTCACGTTCAGCCCAATTATGATGAGCGCCGGAGAACTGGAAAGTGGGAACGCTGGTGAGCCCGCAAAGCTAATCAGGCAGAGGTACCGTGAGGCTGCCGATATTATTAGGAAAGGGAAAATGTGCTGCCTATTCATCAACGACCTTGATGCTGGAGTTGGTAGGCTTGGTGGAACTACCCAATACACAGTGAACAACCAGATGGTTAATGCTACCCTCATGAACATTGCTGATAACCCAACAAGTGTGCAACTTCCTGGTATGTACAACAAGGAGGAGAATCCCCGAGTCCCCATCATTGTCACTGGTAATGATTTCTCAACATTGTATGCTCCACTGATCCGTGACGGTCGTATGGAGAAATTCTACTGGGCTCCTACCAGGGAGGACAGGATTGGTGTCTGCTCTGGAATTTTTAGGACCGACAATGTTCCCCCAGAAGACATTGTCAACCTTGTGGACTCCTTTCCTGGTCAATCCATTGGTGAGTTTCCGTTAATTTTACCACATATTGAACATAAAAACTTCTCCCTCAAAAAAAAGAAGGAAGTTGCAACTGCTGGGTCCTTTTCTCCAAGTGCATTTGATGTGTTGTACACATATGCTCGGTATTATGCTTGTGAAATCATTTTCTCTTAGACTGATAGTGGCCGTTTTGTGTACCTTTGCAGACTTCTTCGGTGCCCTTAGAGCAAGAGTTTATGATGACGAAGTGAGAAAGTGGGTTTCTGGCGTTGGGGTTGAAACTGTTGGAAAGAAGCTTGTGAATTCAAGGGAAGGACCTCCAACATTCGAGCAACCAAAAATGTCACTTGAGAAGCTCCTTGAGTATGGAAACATGCTTGTACAAGAGCAAGAGAACGTGAAGAGAGTCCAACTGGCTGACAAATACTTGTCTGATGCTGCTCTTGGTGACGCCAACAAGGATGCTATTGAGAGAGGAGCTTTCTATGGTACAGCTCTCTAGATCCTAGAGACCTTGATGGGAGGTTTGCCCCCAGCTTTTTGGAAGAGTATGGTACTTTAGGATCAAACAAGAGTTTTCTTTAACTGTTTTAAATGATTCTCTTTTGCAGGCCAGGCAGCCCAGCAAGTGAATCTTCCTGTTCCTCCAGGCTGTACTGATCCATCAGCAGCAAACTTTGACCCAACAGCTAGAAGTGATGATGGGAGCTGCCTTTATAAATTCTAGGCCTTTTCTAGGATATTGGTGGAAGAAGAAACACCTTCTAAGTGATGTGAGAAAATGAATTATCGTCTTCCCTTTGTCTCAAACGGATTGTTATCCTCTAATTTTGTGTTATAATGTACACTGTTTAATTTTAAAGGGTGCTTTGTTTCTTACCACCAATTTTCATAAAGTCCTTTATTTCACCTACCAATTAACCACCTGTTAGCAGTATGCAAATTAAGGTACAAGGCAGTAAACTCGGCTCATACAGATTAAAAAAAAAAAATGTTATGAACTAGTGGGCTAGACATGGTCATTTTGGGGTTTGGTTTTGATGGTACTTTCTGCTGCCACTTTATGATTTTGCTGTGTTTGTTGTCTGAATTTGTTATCTACTATCAACAAGTGATTTTTTTTTTTTGTGAATAATATCCTTCCTAGCAAAATATCACTATTAACAATTATAGATGTTAGTTTATAACTGTTAGTTCACAATTGTAATAGTTAGTCTATTATTTAATTTTAGTTATGTTGCAATTTATCATAATATACTTCAACTTTATAAACTAATCATCATTTCTTAATTTTTTACTTTTCAATTGCAAATTATGTTATAAGTATTACTATTCAACTTTTATATACCACTACGATTTTATAAAAGAGTCCATTTATTATACAACAACACAATCTTAATCCAATAAAGATCAGCACCATATTGTAGCCTCGGTCATTATGATTCTCTTCATTGCACGATAAAAAACAATATAGAGAAAGTAAGAGCTTAAGGGTTATAATTTTCTCACAAGTATCATGGCATATTATCTCGAACTCGATTTGTCTTAAGTTGTTAAACTTGGATTCACTATAGTAGCCATATTATTTCCTTTTTTTTTTTTTTTTCCCTTCAAGTGTTGTTAGAAAAATGGCCTCCAGCCAACACTAAGTTTCTACTGTTACTAATGAGCATCAAGTGCCATATCAGCCGCAAGGCCCTGTGTAAATCAGGAAAGACGATGCACATGGATAAAGCAATTAACAAAGTCGTGTACCTATTTCATAAGAAACCAAGAAGATCTAATGATTGTCGAAGGACGAGAAAGGTACAACCATTTATCTTTAATAAACTACTTTATTTCGTTTATTATAAGGCTCAAACTCGAGATTTTCTACCAATTATGCTTTGAGTTTAAAACAAACAAACCAATAAATAAATAGTTATCTGGTACTCAACCTGCTAGGTCGCCCAATTCGGCTTGACTGATCCAAATCATGCACATCAAAGAAGCATGTGACATGCCTTCTTCTCATAACAGCAATACTTTTCGATCCAAAATGCTTTCACCAGTTCCAAAAGGAAAGAAAGGAAGGGATAAGGTAAAGACAGAAATGAGCCCAAAGGGACAAGGATTTAAAAGAAAAAAAAAAATAGGGCTAGACTATACAAAAGCTGATTATGGGATAAGAGCCCATTGAACCAAGCTTTTGACAAACTGGTTGGACATCGCCTAATAATGGGCATTTTGTGCTGGCATGGTGGGAATTAAGAACTTGTTAACATAATGGAACTGCTTGTTCTTCAGTTTCCGGAAACCATTATATTTGCCTAATTAGCCTGCCCGGAGACGTTAATAATTACATAGTTACTCAGAAAGAAGAAGGTTTTTGTTAATGCAGCACTCCCTATGCTAAGTTTTTATGCTAACTTTGGATAAAAACTACACAGTTAACTACCTTAAACTCAACCCGAGAAATAAAAGGGCAAAAAAAAAAAAAAAAAAGCCCACTTCAAAATAACTACATGTTTGAAATTTTCAATCGGTCAGTATTATGTAAATTAGTAACTGAGGTGTACGGTTTGGCAGTCTATAGCAAAGGGCCCAAACGACAAATAAAAGGGGAAAAAAAAAAGCCCACTTCAAAATAGGAAAATTGTTGAAATTTTCTATGGGTCAATATTTAGGAAATTAGTAACTGACTGTACTGTTTGGCAGTCCATAGCGAAGGGCCCAGGAAAATAAAAAAAAACAAAAAAAAAATGGTTGATGGAGCTTTTTCTCTCGACGTCCCGAAAGTAAAATCTTTTTTAATGTATACTTGAATAATAATAATAATAATAATAATCAAAGATACGTTCATGGTATTTGCTTATTGAATTCATTCTTGTTAAACCGAGAAGAAAAAGGGAAAAGTTTTCATCTGTCTTCTTTCATTCCAACCTGCTATGTTATATATATACAATATACACCCTAAAATTCTGTAACTTTAGTCTCAATTTACCTAATTACCAAATATAAATACATACTAACATATACAAGACAGCTAAAACTTCAACTACCAAATATTTACCCTAATATCCCTCTTGAGTTGAAGTATGAAAATCGAAAATGCCCAACTTGCAGAGAATGACATCAAACGAACGTTTGCCAAGAGTTTTGGTAAGGATATCAGCAAGTTGGTGAGACGAGGATACAGGTTGAGGAAGAATGATACCACAACAAATCTCATCACAAACAAAGTGACAATCAATCTTGATGTGCTTGGTGCGTTCATGAAACACAGGGTTGTGAGCAAGGTGAAGAGCTGACTGACTATCACAATAAATCTACATAGGAGATGAGTGAGGGATGCCAAGAGAAACTAACAAACCCTTAAACCATTTCAATTCACAAGTCATAGAGGCCAAAAATCGGTACTCTGCCTCAGCTGAAGATCGAGATACAATATGTTGTTTTTTCGTTTTCCAGGAAATTGGAGAGTTCCCAAGAAAGACAAAATATGTCGTCAAAAAACGTCGAGTCAAGGGGCAACTCGCCCAATCCGCATCACAATAAGTCGTAAGATGAAGAGAGGAATCAGAGCGGAGCAGAAGACCTTACCCAGGATGAAGTTTTAAGAAACGAACAACCCGAAGGGCTGCCTCCCAATGATTGTGTCGTGGCTCCTGCATAAATAGTGCTAAGATATGCACACAATAAGACAATTCAGGTCGAGTAATTGTCAGGTAGATAAGACGACCAATAAGATGTTGATAAGACATAGGATCAGGAAGAGGCGCGTCCTTAGCCAAAGCAAGATGATGATTTTGTTCCATTGGTGTGCAGGCAAGTTTAGCACCTAACAAATCGGTCTCATAAATAATATCGAGAGCATATTTTCTCTGACAAAGGAAAATCCCAGTCGAATTTCACACTACTTCAAGACCTAGGAAGTACTTCAATTTGCCAAGGTCTTTTATGTGGAAACAAGCTTTCAAGTAAGTTTTAAACGCCTGAATGACATCACTATCAGTCCCACCTATCACTAGATCATCCACATAGACCAAAATGATCAACTGAACTTTGCCATGTCGAAATGTGAACAAAGAATAGTCTGAGCCAGATTGCTGAAATCCATATTAAACCAGAGCCGCAGCAAGCTTGGCAAACCAACATTGCGGTGCCTGTCGCAGCCCATAGAGAGACTTGCGCAGACGACACACTTTATCCGTTCCGGGTGTCATAAAGCTTGGTGGAAAACACATATAAACTTCCTCCTCAAGATCGTCATGCAAAAATGCATTGTGCACATCCATCTTATGCAATTCCCACCCATGAATCGCTGCTACTGCTAAAAAGGTACGAACCATGACCATCTTTGCAGTAGGTGTGAACGTCTCATTATAATCCAGACCCTTGACCTGGTGATTCCCGAAAACAACCAAGCGTGCCTTGTATCGCTCAATAGTTTCGTCTACATGATACTTGATTTTGTAGACCCATTTACTACCAATAACCTTCTTTCCCTTAGGCAGAGTAGCAACTGTCCATGTTTTATTATCCTCTAGTGCCTCAACCTCCTTTTTCATTGCCTCACGCCAACATGAATGCTGCATGGCCTCTTTAAAACTAGTTGGTTCAATCCTTGTAGTTACTGTAGCCATGAATCGACGATGTAACAAGGAAAATTTAGTACAATTCACATAGTTTGTGATGAGGTAGGGCGTACCTGAGGATGCCAAGGAAGAGGAAGGAGAGCTCGAGGGATTGAGGGCAATTGTATGCAACACATATTCATGCAAACGAACTAAAGGCTGTTGCGCCCGTTTGCCGCGTCCAAGATCATCCGTTGCACCCGTAACCTCTGCAACTTCCGGTACTGGTACAACCCTATCTGCTGTCACACCCTCTTCCACAGACTGTCTATAATATTCAAAGGCTAGCGGAGGTGCCTCAATCTCAGGCACGTCCTCCAATATAGTAGACTCAATGACAGCAAGCAAGGAATCTGGAGTTGCCTGCCTAGCAGAGTCCGTATGGGCAAAAGGAAACATGTGCTCAACGAACTCCACATCTTGACTTTCAAAGCAAACTTTCCTATCTAGATCATACACCCTCCACCCCTTTTTTACCATAAGAATAGTCCATAAATACGCGCTTATAACTTCGACTTGCAAATTTATCCTTGTCCCGATTAATGTTCTTAGCATAGTATAAACAACCAAATACCCTAAGATGAGAAATAGGTGGAGGGCTTCCAAACAAAATTTCATATAGAGTTTTTCCACCCAAAATCGATGATGGAGTACGATTAATTAAATATCCTGCAGTGAGAATGCATTCTCCCCAAAATTGAATGGGCAAGTTAGCTTGAAAACGGAGCGTCCTACCAATATTCAAAATGTGTTGATGTTTCCTCTCAACTCTTCCATTTTGTTAATGTGTCTCAACCATGAAGGTTTGATGAATAATCCCATGTTCCTTAAAATAATCACCTAAACAAGTAAATTATGTATCATTGTCACTACGTATAATTTTGACTTGTTTATTGAATTGTCTCTCGGTCATAGCCAAAAAATTCTTAACCATATATAAGACCTCATGTTTCCCTTTTAACAAATAAACTCATACACCACGAGAACAATTATCAACAATAGTCAGAAAATAAGTAGCACCACAAAAACTAGCCTATCAATAAGCTCCCCATAAATCACAATGAATTAAGTCAAAGATATCACCGGCTTTATTGTCACTAATAGAAAAAGGAATACGAGTTTGTTTTTCTCGGAAACAAACATCACAAGGTTCATGAACCTCTTTATTTAACTCGGTACTACCTTCTATTGTAGGGAGCTTTTCTATGACCCGCATAGAGGGATGTCCTAATCTTTTATGCCATAGACCCATATTCTTGACTACAACGGCTCCATGAGCACTGACCAGAAGCTCCCCTCGTGCAACATACAGCCCCCCAAGCTCTTCACCCACTCTAATCAGCATCCTCGAAGTGCGGTCCTGAACAACACATAAACAATTAGTGAATTTCAAAATATGAACTTTGTCTCGGGCTAATTTTGAAACAGATATCAAATTGCATCGTATTTCAGGGACATATAAAACACCCTTGAGAAATAATTTTCCTACAAGAACTGTTCCTTCTCTTGTTGTCATAACATATTCACCGTTCGACATATTCACGGGACAATGAGATATTCCTTGAAACTCTACAAATGCAGTTTCCTCGCCCATCATACGATGTGACACACCTGTGTCAAATAGCCATTGTAAATATGTCTTACCATTAAGCCTTGGTTGAGCAATAGATGTATTATTCGTGTGAGTGTTCCAGAGAGACTTCAAAGTCTTCCAATCATCTTTACTCAGGGTCTCCAACCCAGCTTTATCAGAATCATTAAGTGGTCCCCCATGAGGAACATTAGCAACTGCTCCTTCTGCCCTTTGTGCAACATTAGTCAGTGCTACTCTACCACGACCGCATCCCTGGTTACTATGTCCTCTGCCTCTTCCTTGAGTCAAATTTCCTGGCCACCAATTAGGATAGCCATGTAGACAAAAGCATGTGTCCATGCTATGTCCTGGTTTCTGGCAGTGGGAGCAAACTATTTCATTGTCTTTTCGGTCCCCCCTTGAATTCTGAGGATCTGAGTTGACTGTTTTCATGGCAAAGCTCATCGGATCAAACCGAATGGGAGCCACTCGCATCATCACCTGCACTTATTTTTGCTCCGTAACTTGAGAATAAACCTTATGAAGGTTTAGAAGAGGGTCTAAAGCGATGATATTGGAGCGAACATTACCATAAGATGATTCATCAAGCCCCATGAGGAATTGATGCACCCGCTCATCCTCTCGACACTATTGAAGCCATGTAACGAAGTTACACTTGCATCCATTACAAGAACAAGTAGGCATAGGATCATAATCATTCAAATCATCCCACAGTTTCTTGAGTCGTCCATAATAAGTCATGATCGAATCCCTGTTTTGTTTGCAATTTGCAACCTCTATTTTCAATTGATGAACTCGTGCGCCATTACGAACAGAGAATCGTTGTTGGATATCTTCTTATAATTCCCTTGTCGTTTCCTTGTATGAGATCGTGGAACGCAAGCCTGGTTTGATGGTGTTAAAGATCCATGACACAATCATGGAGTTTATTGTCCACTAATCATCAATTCCATCTGAGTTCTGGTTCGGTTCATTAATGGTGCCATCAATGAAACCTTGTTTCTTCTTTGCCCTCAACGAAATCCTCATGGTCTTAGCCCATTCTTCGTAGTTTGGTCCTTTGAATCATGTCTGCGTAATTAAATTGTGTGCGTAATTAAATTGTCTGGGTTGTCATTTGCGCTCAATAAGAACGGCAAATTGTTCCTCGAACTTGAGGCTTTTTGATCTGTCATCATCCTAGGGTTTATAGTTTAAGGGTTCGGTATTGTTTCAGAGCACCTTGGCCAACACCAAAGGAGCAAAATCATCCACATCGCAGCCTGGTTCGGTATTGTTTCAGACCATCTTGGCCAACACCAAAGGAGCAAAATCATCCACGTTGCCGACTCTCTTTTCTCCTCCCTAAACCACGTCGCCATTCTTACCTCCAGCCGGCGGTACTTCAGCCTTTCAGTTCTTGCAACTTTCGAATGGGGAAGCCTATAATACCCAACATGGTGAGCCAAATCTTTAACAGGAGGGCTAGGACCACCAAGCACGAGGAATTTGAATTACTTCTCAACCAGACTCTGATACCATGTTAAACTAAGAAGAAAAAGGGAAAAGTTTTCGTCTGTCTCATTTCATTCCAACCTGCTATGTTATATATACAATGTACACCCCAAAATTCCGTAATTTTAATCCCAATTTACCTAATTACCAAATATAGATATATACTAACATATATAAGACAGCCGAAACTTCAGCTACCAAATATTCACCCTAATAATTCTTTTCATAGTTGTACTCGTAGACCACAATTTTGTGGCATTCGACAAATTGACTTGATGAATGCTGGAATTCATCCTTCCCCCGTTCGTCAACTTTAAGGGCGCTCTTGATTCTCGAGGATAACATGTTGAAATGGCGATTTTATTAAATTATTTATTCCCCCCACAGTAGAGGTATTAACAAGCATGAAGAGCGAACAAGATTCCCTCGTCCCCACTTCTTTATTTTTTCAATGTAGTTTGGCCTGTTCTTATCCCTAGGCATCACACCTTCAATCACAATAACTGGACCTGTACCCTGCCCTGGTTTTGAGTTTTAGAAGAGAGACTGTGTTTAATTTTATAAATGAAAATATTTTTCATGCAAATTTATCTTACAAATAATTTTAAGTATCACTAGTTACAGTTAATACAATTTTTTACTGACTATATGTTACCTCGACAAGGTTTTTTTTTTCTTTTTTTTCACTAGATTTTAATCAGAATAACATCACAGTAAAGGACTGAGGTTAATCAGAAAAGGGATCTTTATGTCAAAAAGATAACGTCTAGGATATTTCTCAGGACGCAAGGAAATAATTTGTTTATGAATCAAACATGTCCTTCAACGGATTGGGGGAGTAGACATAATTTCCTAGTTGAAAAAGTGGTCAAATATTCATTTCGACGCACCTAACGCACCAACTAGCCCACCAAATAGTGGGATACAGGAAGTAGTTTTAAGCCTGCAATGTTTCTCCGCGGCTTAGCGTGTGGGAAAAACAAGAACAAAGAAGAAAAAACAAAAAGAAAAAAGGTAGAAATACGAAAAATAGCCTCAAGAATCGGGGTAAAGTCAGCATGTGTAAAATGAGCTCTACGTATTAAAACACTCAAAATTTTAAATTTTAAATTTTTCACGAAATACGATAATATGCATAACAAAGTGTCGAGAGAATAAAAAAAAAAAAAAACAGTTGATAACAGTGATATTTAGTTCAAATAATATGGATGTGTTAAATGTATTTAACGTCGCGTTTTGGCAAGAAACATTAATTTCAAAATTTTTAACATTTCTGTTTTTCACGTGAGACTCACGGGGCGTCGTAATATTCAAATTCTTGACGTGTGTACATCAGCATCCTAACGTCAAAGGTAAGACCGAGTTGTGTCGTGGGATCTTTTGTACCAATTTTAGGGATTAAATATTCTCGCACGCAGTGATGGGCACTTCGCGTAGTTGACAATCTCTCTTGACTTCGTATGGTTTAGGTGGGGCTGACTTGTTTCTCTTCTATCTATATATATATATATATATATCGATTTTTTTTTTTTGTGTGTGTGTGTGTGTGTGGTGCCATTCCTGCATGACGAGGCAGTGGAATTTCCACCGGATTAGTTTTTTGCGTGTAACCTCCATCGGACTAAAGATTTGTTCGAAGTCTTCAAGATAACATGAGCCAAGGAAAAACGTAGGATGATCAAAAGGAAGTTGCCAAGCTTGACGATGACATTATATTAAAAAAATTTCGTCTCAAAAGTCCCATAATTCAAGAGCCAGTATGCAGACATATGGAAGACGTACTTCTTCTTTTTTTTTTTTTAACAATAATTTTCTTTTTTGTAGGTATGTCTATTATTATAATTGTACATTAAAATTAAGATTTTTTATATAAAAAAAAAACTTATTGGCTTGCTTGATAATGGAAAATGTAACAGTGTTTTTATGTTTGGTAACTCGAAAAGTAAAACATACCAAGCATTACCTCAAATTTATTATTTGCACACACTTAAGTCCACTTCAGTCTCTTTCCATGGAAATGATAAATGTAAAACACCATATCCGTATGAAAAATGTATAATTGAATAGATCCACGGTCTATGCTCTGATATTTCTACTAGATAAACCCAGTAATGAGCTCTAAGTCCAATCTGATCAGAACCTACTTGCAAAGAAATGAAGATAAAAAGACAGGTTAAGGGCCAAAAACATATTCAGGCGAAGGAATAATCATCAGCTCTATATATATATATATATAATATATATCCCATTTTATCAAGCGTGGGGAGTGAAGATGAGCAATGATGGAAGAGACGCATGCGGATTTAAAGATGAGCGATCGAGCAGTTTTAGGGGTGTGAGTGGACAAGAGATATGGTTACCTGAGAAAAGTGGATTCAAAGATAAACATTGTAATTGTTATTAGTTTCAAGAGATATTGAAATTAGGGTTTAAGGGTTAGACGATAAGAGTTTGAATTTGAAGATATTGTGAATTTGAGAAAGCAGCACCGCGTGCTGTGGGACGGTGAAGAACCACACAAGAACGAAGAGTTTTTTTCTTTTTTCTTTCTTTCTTTCTTTTTTTTTTTTCTTCTTGATAATGCCAAGACTACATAAATGGTGAAACAGTAACCTTGCACATGTTTGTCTCTGATTGATTGAACGGTTCCCATCAACAGCATTCATGCTCTCTCTTTCTGGATTCGTCGTGTACTAGCTCGTGTCAGACCATAAAAGGAAAAAAAAAAAAAAAAGGTTAACATCAATGGACCTAATTCAACTCCGTTATAGTTCAAACATTGTTGTTGTTTTCACATCTTATAATACTTCAGCTGTAAAAAACAAATGTTAGATCTCACTCAGATCATACTTTTCGTTAGTAATATTAAAAAATTAGTAATTTAATTTTAAAATTTTATATTAAAATACGATTTACTATTGTCATATTTTTATTTTAACAGTATAATTTTATATAAAAATTATATTCTGAATGTCTAATATTAATAACAAAGCACGTGTAAATTGTTTCCTAACATCTTTGTGTTTCAATTTCATGTATTTGTTAGAAAATTTCGAGTTTTGATTCGTTAATAGTAATTCCCTGTACAAGAGGTTTCAGGGCCTGAAACTTTATACAAATATAATTTATATGCAGTGAAATAAGCTTACAAAAAGAAAATAATATATATATATATATATATATATATATACGAAGATCTGATTCTTTTTAAATTGAGAGAATTTGAAAAAGGAGAAAAAAAACCTTAAAAGTCAATGCACGTCGAGTTTAAAGAAAGCGAAAATTATAGACATACACTTCCATCTGATCACTGTGCATAAAAGAATTGAATTTCCAAAGGTCTTGTTAATAGACAAAAATCTAAATCTACGGCGGTGAAAGCCGTGAGAAAGACGTTGCCGAGAGTGACACGCATCGAGATGGGGCACGTTAAAGCGGGCAGTTGCCGAATTTCCAATGGCGTGATGCCACGTCGGAGCACGCACCATATAACCAATGAATACACACCGCGTGGAAAGGTGGCCACGTGCCTAAGACAGAGCAAGAACCGCGCAAGAGTAATTGCCGGAAATTTTTGGGTGCTCTACGCGCATGTGTGAAAATTAGAACAAGCAAGCAAAACAGGCGCCGATGCCTAGGCAAGCGGTGCTGGTCTACAAAGGGCATAAGTGCGTGCGTGGGCCAACAGTATGTTGCCGCGTGTATCACAAAAGTGTAGTGGGGATGTATAAGTTTTAAACAAAATTGGTTTTCTTCTCGAGCCTTGGAAGTTGCCTGATGACCATTTACTACTATTTATTTATTCCAATAATGCCTGACTTAATATGTATACTCTGCCGCTTATGAGTAATAATATTTTAACAACTAATAATAATAATAATAATAATAATAATAAGGTTACTTAATTTAGAGTTATTAGTAAAATTATGTGAGTTAATTTTTGTATTAATGTTGACATGTGAAATTATTTGCCATGTAATATACATGTTAAAAATAATACAAAAAAAATCTTAATTTCAGTAAAAAAATTTAAAATTTAGTGAGAATTTATAAATTAGAAGAATTGGCATATATTTTTATTTATAAAACTAAAATTTTGTAAGAATTAATTAAAATAATGATAATCATATATTGAAATATAAAAGATAATTATAAATATAACAAATTTTGGATATCATATATTTTTTTTTATTATATTATCATTAGTCTAATTAAATTCGTTGTAAATTAATATATATGTGCGATTGTATTATGCAAGTGTCTCTTTGTTCATAAATCATGCTAACTGAATTTTTTTATGAATGAATTATTTTTGCAAATGGGATAAATTTAAAAATTCTAACTTTATATGATTTAGTATAATTATAAAAAGAAAATATACTGAAAAATTGTATAGTACAACATATTTTAGATGACATTTAATGAGATATAATTATTAAATGCAATCATCATTGTTTATCATGGGATGACCAAAAATTATTATCATCTCTCTCGCTTTCTTTTTTATCCAATTACTTGCTATCTCATTCAAAGATTTTCTCAAAAATGTTTCTCTCTTCTATTGCAGCCAATGACTCGTCATTCTTGTTTTCACAAAATATGTTTTTATTGAGAAAAACTGACTAGAATTTGCTTTTTGTGGTTATAATTTTATTCTTACTTAATTGGATTTATGTTTTATGTTTAAATAAATTTCCTTTTTAAAATTACATGTTTTAATGTTGTCTTATTTTTTTTATTAAACTGTTATATATAATATAATTAAGTTAATGGGTAATTATCATTTAAATTTTAACTAAATTTTGATTCAATAGAATTTGTATGATATCTTATTATTATTATTATTATTATTAAATATATTTTAATTTTCGTTCTTTGTCAATGTCTTATATCAATAATTTAAATATTTTTTGTTAATTTAATTTAATAATTAGTTAAAATTGTTATAATTTTTTTTTTAAAAATTATTGAATTGTTACTTTTAAAAATATTAATTAAATTTAATATAAATACAAAGTTACTAATAAAATTATATACCAACCGATTAATAATCATAAAGAAGCGGAGAAAAGAGGAGAATAATTTAGATCCTGAATCAGTCGAAAAGAAGCATTAATTAAGTAATTAGAAAGTGGGAAAAGAGGAGAATGATTTAGATCCTGATCAGTTGAAACTTGAAAGCAACCATAAGCCTACCAAGTCATTTTCATGGTTCTATTTTCCGAAAGAAAAAAAAATAAAATAAAAAGTGCCCCACTTTCTGGTTGGCGGAGGAGCACGCCGCGCCCTATGAAATGAGCTGCTTTTGGCGTATCTTCCTTCCCTTCATTCTCGACGCCACTCGAAGACATTATCGGTTTTTCTGACTCTTGCGAGAAACAGAGCAGAAAACAGGGCATCCTCTGTTTCACAGACCTCACTCAATCCAGGCTTCGTCATGACCCTCAAACTCACACTTGCCCTGGTTCTTCTTTCCCTTTCAAACCCGGTTTTTTCTCAGCCAAATAATCTCTTGTACCATGGATTCAAAGATGTTAACAACAACATGAGCCTAAACGGTGATGCTGAGGTTGAGAGAAATGGCCTACTTCGCTTAACAAGTAACACTCTTCGGTCAAAAGGCCATGCCTTTTACTCATCCCCAATCCAATTCAAGGACTCCAGTAATGGAAAAGGTCTCTCCTTTTCGACTGCCTTTGCTTTCGCCATAGTCCCCGAGTACTCCAAGCTTGGTGGTCATGGCTTTGCCTTCACTATTTCCCCCTCTAAAGATCTCCCGGGTTCCCTTCCAAGCCAGTATCTAGGCTTACTAAACGCAACTGATATGGGTAACTCCTCCAATCACATTTTTGCTGTTGAATTTGATACTGTTAGAGATTTTGAGTTCGGTGATATAAATGATAACCATGTTGGGGTCGATATTAATAGCTTGAGATCCAACAAATCTGTTCCTGCTGCCTATTTTCTCGATGACACAAACAAGACAGATTTGCACCTCCAAAGTGGCGGGGTGATCCAAGCTTGGATTGATTATGATTCGACCCATAATCTATTAGAGGTCAGGCTTTCACCTGCTTCTTCAAAACCCAGGTCTCCAATCTTGTCTTTTGATGTGGATCTGTCTCTTTTTATCGAGGATTATATGTATGTTGGCTTCTCTTCGTCAACTGGTTTGCTTGCAAGCATTCACTATATTCTTGGATGGAGTTTCACTATGAATGGAGAGGCCAAATCTTTGTCTCTTTCTTCTCTTCCTTCCCTTCCCAAGCCTAAGCAGAATCACGTAGCTTTGATTTTTGGCGCCTCGGTTTCAGCTGCCTTTGTCTTGATCTTGGCTGTTGCTGTATCCTTGTACATAATTAGGAAGATAAAGAATGCCGATGTGATTGAGGCATGGGAACTTGATGTCGGTCCGCATAGATTCTCCTATCAAGAACTCAAGAAAGCAACGAGGAGATTTAGAGACAAACAACTGATTGGCTTTGGTGGATTCGGCAGAGTTTACAAAGGCACTCTGCCGAATTCTGATACTCAAGTCGCAGTCAAGCGAATCTCTCACGAATCTAAGCAAGGTTTGAGGGAATTTGTGTCTGAGATTGCTAGTATTGGTCGTCTTAGACATAGAAATTTGGTTCAGTTACTGGGATGGTGTCGCCGGCGGGGGGACTTACTGCTTGTCTATGATTTTATGCCTAATGGGAGCTTAGACAAGTACCTATTTGATGAACCTAAAGTGAGTCTCAGCTGGGAACAAAGGTTCAAGATTATCAAAGGCGTTGCTTCAGGTCTTTTGTATTTGCATGAAGAATGGGAACAAACAGTGATCCATAGGGACATAAAGGCAAGTAACGTGTTGTTAGATTCAGAGCTGAATGGAAGACTTGGTGACTTTGGTCTTGCCAAATTATATGAGCATGGGTCTAACCCCAGCACTACGAGGGTGGTTGGCACATTGGGCTACCTAGCACCCGAACTAACAAAAACAGGCAAGCCTACCAAAAGCTCGGATGTCTTTGCCTTCGGTGCTTTTTTACTAGAAGTGGCGTGTGGGAGGAGACCAATTGAACCTAAAGCTTTGCCTGAGGAATTGATTTTAGTGGACTGGGTACGGGATAGGTGGAGAAGTAATGCAATTCTTAATGTCGTAGATCCAAGACTAAATGGTGTGTTTGATGAGGTTGAAGCCTTTGTGGTGTTGAAACTTGGTCTAATGTGTTCAAACAATGCACCTGAGGCAAGGCCAACAATTAGGCAGATTGTGAGGTACTTGGAGGGAGAGGCGGCATTGCCTGAGGTGGCAGCAGGCCCAGAAGCACACGATAGAAAGTATGATGCAAGTGATGGTGGTTGCAGCAATTGTGGTGAGTATGGGAATAATGTTCACTTGTATCAAGATTCAACGTACTTTGAGAAGGCAAGCACTTGGTCATCTGCTGGTTATTTTGGGGACAATGATGTTGAAGCTGGTTCAACATCACCTCTTTGACTTACCAGCAGCAATGCATATGGACAGCCTGGTAAATAGAGCTATATTCAGTTTTTGGGTCGACGTCATTGGCATCTTTTAACTCCAGGGCTTTAAGTCTTCTTTACTGATTACCACATTTTGCGGTTCCACAAAGTAGAGCAGATGAGTGCTACGCGTTGTAAATAGTCTTTGTTTTTTTTTTTTTTGGCTTTGGATTAATTGTATTATCAGACTTGAGTTTCATGGCAGAAGATAACTTATTGCTGAGTGTTCCTTCAATGATTTTTTTTTTTTTTTTTGGGGTACATTCAATGACTTTAACCTGTATGGAAGATTGATTCTAATGAGATTGATTCCTTAATTTCATTCATACAAGTCAAATCAAGTGAAATTTAAATTACAAAATGAGAGTTTATTTTATTTTATTTTTATAAATTTTATAATTTTTTAAAATTAAAACTCATAATTTCTAAAAAGAACTCTAAATTTTTAATAACTAGATAGTCTCTAAGTAATGCAGGTAATGCTCTAAGCCATGTCAATCTAATTTCTACTATGGGTCAATTGTTGATCTATTGGGACAGCAGAGTCGACGGTTAGAACTACCAAATTCGACCATCCAAACCAATTTCATGCTGGAAATTTAACAAGCATATATCTCCTGTGGAGCATGCATTGGTCGCAATAAATTCAAGCTGGGATGAGCATACTTCTATGAAACAAGCATTGGTTACAACAAATTCATGCTCAAACTGAACAAACAATGATCACTTGTAAGGTGGGAAGCACAAGCATAACATCGGCAGTGCTCTCACATGTCCAGTAGTGCTTGTTCTGCACTTCAAAGTGCTTTGACAAGGCTTCTTTATTATTTCATTCATGAAGGCAACAAAGAATCCATGTTTCCCAACAAGTCTAGCCCATTATCTAGTTTTGTGCATGCATATGACAAATAACAGGTCATTATCAGTTAGCCACATTGATCACAGAGCCTTCACATGGCAGATCTTATTGCCGAATGGAGAGAGGATATACAGAAGATAATTCTTTAATCTCACAGCAAAATATGTCTTAATGGTTGATCATTTGAACTCAAAGTGCCTATCATACAACTGCATTAAGACTAGCATGTATGTTTTACACTGCCTCTAGAGACATGAGTCTAACTGATTATGTAAGATGACCACTCTTAAATGTGCAAGATATCCTTTCTTTTATCAACTACACGTGTGTTTTCTCAGAAAAATGCCTACCCCGTGACGGAACAGCTATCAACTTACATGAACCAAATTTTTATCTCCTCTTTTGCACCTTAATCTAGTGCAGCAATTCAGCTAATTGAGATGTGTGGTTTTGGAAATCCTCATCCATTCTGCTAAAAGCGTGATCAGATAGTGACACTATGTCTATGCCAGATTATGTGGAAGTGCAGCCATGGCGAATTCCAGGAATAAAACTGGTGCACCTTGGTTGTTGTTCTACTGACTTGTGACATTGTCTTCAGCATTTTCACCCTCATGCTCCTTCATTCTGTTGAATATCTCAAAATCATCAAACCCTGCATATTGACAGAAGTTACTACTAATTAAGAAGTAACACGTGTTTAATTAATCCCAGCACAGAAGAAAGAAAGCTACTTTTAAAGTTCTTATTTCACATTTTAAGGAACTTGAGACACCTGCTCCCAGTTCTTCAACATCATCATGTGAAGTTCCCAATGGCCTTGTGTTAGTAAGTGGATCAAGTGTCATCCAGTCTGAGTTTGTGCAGCCTTCTGAATACAAATCTTTCCCTTTGACCCAGTCCTCCAGAACACTAATGCTGTCAAATGATAAGGGATCTACAGAATCCTGTTCTTCATTCTTACTTATCCTGCAAGAAATGAGTTAGCCTAAGATGTGGATTTTCCTAGGAATCATATTTCCATATATTCAAATTCCCATGCAAAACTTACAATTGCCTTAGTCCCAGGTTGTATTGAACAAAATCAAGGTCGGTGACTCGTTGGTGCTCTAGGCAATTAGTTGTGTGGTGCATTTGTTCAAAACGACACTGATTTTTCTTGTGCTCAACCAAACTGCAGGTTTGACTCAGAATACGGATGGCTAACCGTACCAAATTTGGGCAACTTCCTCCATACGTTGACCACCATTCAGCTATCACAAATAGCAAAGTAATCAAATAAATATCGACGCAGTAAGCCAGCACACTACATGCAAAAGGCAAAAAATACTGGGGCAACCAATATACTTGCTCAGTGAAAGCATTTGATAAGACCAGATTGTTTGGGCAGGCCACAAAGTTTTCAATGATGCAGGCAAAATTTTGGAATTCCTTTCAAATTATGATCTGCATTCCATCAATAGTGGTTCTTCCTAAGCAACATGTAGTGAGAGTATAATCTCAGATGGGAACAGGACTATGTGTCACACTTGCTTCAAAAAGTAATGCCTTCAATGTCAATATACCAAGCAAAGGTCCATTATGCAAAATGCACTTCAAAGTAAGGTTTGTTTGCACGTAATTATTTGGCTATATACATAGAAATAAGTTCATTGGACTCAATAGCGTTCCTACCTGGCCATTAGTCATCCCAAAAAAGCAGGAATATCACTTTACAGGGACGAATAAAAAAAAGAAAAAACAAATAGCTGCCTAAAAATAATGAAATTCAAGTAAAAAGGACACTCACCTGGAAGCAGGGTGCCTCTAGATCTAACTGCCATCTTTCTCCCAAAATCTCCAGCAGCATTCTTGTATGAGTTTATCTCCTTCATAATCTTATCTTGGGTTTTAATATCAGGAACCAACTTCTCTATGCAATCAAACATCGCAGAGAGAATTTCTTTGTGCACATCACCACTGATGCTGTAAAAGAACTTGGGATTAAGGTAAAATCCTGCAGCATGAAGGGGGAGATTCCACTGTTGTTCCCACCAGCGATCTATAATGTTCCAGTAGACCATATAATCCTCCCTTCTTGTAAGTTCTCTCTTAATTTTTTCCTTTACCTTGTACATTCCTGCAAGGAGATAACCCATTGCAGGCCTCTGCTTGCTGCTAGCTATTCTCAATAATCGCAAGAGAGGATCTGTTATATTAACTATTAATGCACATGAGGACCAAAATGATTGATTACTTATCATATCTAACATTTCCAGTCCTACTGGTTTCTTTGAATAAGGGCAATCCATCCATTCCTGTGAAGTAACCATAGCCTGCAAAGCATGTTTAAGAGCAACAATTTGTCTCAAAGTTGCAAAGTTTGTGGCAGAGTGAGTGATTCCCAGTTCTACAATATCATTGCCAAAAGTGTACCTTCTCAGCATATTCAAAATCACACTGTGGTTGTAAACAAATCTTGTAATGGATTTAGCCTGTTCAATTACAGTGTTTATCCCCTCAAGTTTTGCAAAATCCCCAAGAATCAAATCTAGACAATGAGCCGCACAAGGGGCCCAGTAAAGAGTAGGAAAAGTACTGGATAACCTTCTCCCTGCAATGATGTAATGCTCTTCCATACGAGTGATTACTTGCAAAACATGTCTAACTCCAATTTCCTCTACCACTTGTTTAATCAGTTCATAAAGAGCATCTGGTGATTTTATAGTTTCGGATGCATCCACTGATTTCAAAAACACCAGTCCTTCAGGAGAGTAAACCAAAATGTTTAATAGAGTCCTACCCATAATTGTCTTCTGCTCATCAATCAAAACAGAACAACTGGTCCTTGCCGAACTTGCAATGTGCTCGTCAATGTCAGACTTCACTTCATCAACAGAATTCTTCAGTATCCAACCTCGAAGGTCATCATGTGAAGGCCCTTGAACCTCTGAACCTCCTGAAGCAATTGCATCAACCATTGGCTGAAAATAAACTGACTTCACAGCATCCAAAGGTGCCCCAATGTCATACAAAAACCTCCCTATTGCCATATGAACATGATCATTCGCACTTTTAGTGGCTAATGGCATACTGTGATTGACAGCAACAATGGCATTAGCAGAAGGAGTAACAGCAGGACCCTTACGTCTCCCCCTCTTCCTCTTATTTCTTGTTCCTTCTTCTTGACTCACCATCAAGTTTGAACCAGGCTCAGCTGCATTCAAAACTCCCACCAACTCCATTCCTGCATCCACATCATGTTGGACCACCCCAAAAGCCTCCATCTCAACAGAAATTGGGTTCACATTTGTTATCTCCTCTGCAATCTTTTGCTTTTTCCGCTTCTTAAACACAACCACATCTAAACTTTGTTGCATCGCAAGCCTAATATCAGGAGGAACCCGTGAACAAGTAGCCGCATTGCCCTTTTGTCCCGCTAAATGTTCCTTGATCCTATGAATCCCACCACCTTTAAATATCTTACCGCAATACACGCACTTAAGTTGAACTCTATCCCCATTCTTGAACATCTGGCAATGCTTCCAAGCAGGGTCATGTTTTTGTGGTGTTATAGGCACTAGCTCCAAATCCGAACCCATCTGTACAAACATTAACCACCAAGAACCGCTCAAAGCTTGCTTTCCTACCTATATCTTTCATTTCCCAAACAAATAACAAGAACAACAACAATAATAATTACAACAAAAAGAACAGAACTTTCCCTTTTATTTTCTTCACTTCAAGGCAGCAAACCAAAACACCAAAAAAAAAAAAAAAGAAATTAACAAAGGCCCTTTAGTGCCAACTAAGATTGTAAAAACGATAGAATAAGGCAAAAGAAAGCGGTACTGCAAGTAATACAACTTACAACTTCTTCTTTCTCTTTAGGCTGTTAGAATGCCTTTGTCCCGAGAGACTTCGCTCAACATGGAGGAGAACCCAGTCAAGATGGTTTGGGCGGTCGGTTTATGAAGCGATAGTTTTCATAACCGGACGGTCCGGTTAGGGCAAGGGTTAGCCGGTTTGGTTCTGTCCATCAATAGTCATACATAGCTCGGTTTTACCGGGTCATCCGGTTAAGCGATGAAGTGGGCCGGCTTTATCGTGGGAAATTCCGGGTTGGCCGGGCGAAAGAGCCGGAAAACCGTTCGTCTTTAACCGGCGATTCTGTTTCGAACCGGCTAGAGATTCTGGTTCGGGACAGGTAGGTACGTAATGGAACCTTTTTTTTATCTTTCATAAACTCTGACAGAGTAACGAGGTTTCTGTTGTGTGTAACGGTCCACATATTCCCCATTTTTCCGTGGACTTCATGTGTTTTCCCTGCAACCAGACCAGACACGGGGCTTTGGTTTCCATGTGTTTAACGGATGCTGCTTACTCTGGTAAATTTACACGATCTTTCTCGTTCTGTGGTTGCTTTTGATAGTGAAATAATGTTAATTTAAGTTATTTTAGACGGTGAAATAAACATTAAGCGTTGTGCTATTGCAAAAAAGAAAAAAAAAATTGTAGCAATTATGTATTATATATTCAAATAGATGCTGACCCTCTTCCTTCGATTTGTTAAGTCATTCTTTAAACTATCTATATTGTCGTTTTAGCTTGTAGTTATTATATTTTAATAATTTTAAAAGATTATATTAGATATATGCACAACAGAATATTTAATAAATTTTAAACTAAAGTATCCCTTCTTTACATATGTTTTGGATAGGAATTGACAAAATGGTTGATATAAAATAGGTTAATAAGGACTTAAATAAGTCAATAAGTTAAGTTAGAAGAATAATAAATATATTTTTATTTAAATAACAAAGTTGAGAGTTTGTGAATAATTTTTTTTTCTAATAGAATAAACGAGAAAATTTGAAGATTTTTTTTTATTTTTTTATTTATAAATTTATAAGAAATTACTAAATAAACAAAAATTACTATATATATATATATATATATCTATATATCATGGAAACTATTTTGCTATTGGGCCACAAAAGAAGAACTTTTGCTCTTTTTTTTTTTTTTTTTTTTTATCTTGCATAAAATCCATCGGGTCCTAGCAGAACATTTCACCATTATTTGGATTTTAAAGTATGGAGAGAGGGCACGAAGGTTTTAATTTTGAAATCCAAATTCTTAATCAATGAATTGTCAACCCGATGACCAAAAACACAAAAAACTTCTAACGAAGCGCCTTCTGTCCTTTTTAAAAAATTTTTGTTTTTGTTTTTTTTTTTTACAACCAATATAGAGTTTGAAAAATATCAGTATCTTTTTTTAAAAAGAAAAACATTGCAACTTGTCATTTAATCACAACACAAAGTAAAGTTTATTTGATTTAGATTAATTATAGAGATACCTATAATTATATTATTAATGACTTTTTTCCGCATAAGAATTAAAACTCACACCTTATAAGAATTTGTCTTGCATACTAAATGATGCATTATTAGTTGACTAATTTTGCCCCAATTGCAAAGAGCCATGAATCGACCAACCAAAAAATAGAAAAAAGCAACAGAGTTCTTTTTTTTCTTTTTTTCTCCCTTCATTCTACCCCTTAGCTGTAGTTTTGCGAGATAATAGATAAAGACAATAATAATTTCGTTAATATATTCATGTCGCTATTTTGAATAATATTTTCAGAAAATCAAAAATAAAAAAAGAAAAAAGAAAAAAAAGGGAGGCACAAATCATTGATTGGATTTATTAATATGAACAGGACAGAAGCAGGGCAGTGCGCCGACGAGCATATGCTTCACAACTGCTGTTTCCGCAAAAACGGTTGCTTAAAAGTCCATAATTATCACTCTCCGGCTCTTCCTCTCCCTCACGTTATGCGCAAACAAGTGCAGTTTCAACTGCCTAAGAAGTTCTCGAAAGCAAATGCCAACTTCTTCTCCTCTCTTCTTCTTCTTCTTCTACTCGGCTCTCGAGTTTTTAGTTTTACTTGCAGATGGAACCGAGCTCATTATGGTAAACAACTGCAACGAGAGCATATGGCCAGGAGTCCTTGGCACTGCAGGCCATTTAACCCCCAGTGAAGGTGGCTTCCATCTGGCCAGCGGCGAACAAACAGTCATCCGTGTCCCTGATCGATGGTCAGGCAGAATTTGGCCCAGACAAGGCTGCTGCTTTGATGGCATCACCGGCAAGGGATTTTGCCTGACCGGAGACTGTGCTGGCCTTTTACGTTGCGGTGGCACTGGCGGTGTCCCTCCAGCAACCGTAGTAGAAATGACACTCGGGACTTCGAAATCTGCCTTGCATTACTACGACGTGAGCTTGGTCGACGGGTTCAATGTTCCGGTTTCTATGGCGCCTATAGGCGGTGGCTCAGGGTGTGGAGTCGCAGCATGTGAGGCGAACTTGAATGATTGTTGTCCTTATGCATTGATCGTGAAGCGACAAGGGAAGGTTGTGGGTTGCAAGAGTGCATGTCTGGCGGCAAAGACTGATAGATATTGCTGCACTGGGGAGTATGCAAATGCTGATATTTGCAAACCTAGTGTTTTTGGTCATTTTTTTAAAGCCATTTGCCCCGAGTCTTATAGCTTTCCCTATGATGAAGCATCGGGGCTAAAGACTTGTCAGGCTCCTCGTTATGTCATCAGTTTCTGCCCTCTTAATCGAGGATGATATGGTAGCAACAGATAGGAGCAATCTGTATATTTATGTCTTACAACGTACTTGGCTTTCTAGTTAATTGAATTTTTATTTACACTATGCCTTGTACTTCGGCGGTTGTTGCTTAAAATGCCTCGCGGGGTGAATTGTCCTTTTTGTTTGGTGATAGCCTGCCGGTTAAGGTGTTCTTTTCCGGCTTTATTCCACCTGACTCAAATCTTTGAAGTGAATCGTTTGCATCAGATAGAAAACTGAATTTAGCACAACCCAATCTGATCTTTTGCAGATCACAACCCTATAATTGGATCGTCAGCTATACTGGCATTTTCTTGATATAATTCACATAAAAAAAAAAAAAGGAATAGACATTCAAAGAGATAATAAGGGTTGTTTAATGAAGTAAAAAAGATACAGGGAAAAATTCCAGATTCTATTTAAATGCAGGCCTTACCCTGCCAGTTTGCATTTGTACAGACACAACATGATCATATGAAGCACTGCCTCCTCTCTGTTTACACATTTGAAACTCGTAGAATATTTCTTTTTATCTCCTCTGCAATGGCATCAGCGTTTTCACCATGTACTCCTTTGCAGGCCTGATTCTAGGTATATCCTCAAACTAACGTATGCTGAGTTTTAAGCACAAACATCGGATTTTTATTTTTGTTCAGCTCCTTTCCGTCCAAATAAACACCAAGTGAGAAGAAAGAAGGTAGAGTTGCTCACACTATCCCCAGTTAGCTGTACAACTCCTATGCTTCCTATGCCACACAGGATGCAGGGTAAGGATGCGGACCCCTTTTTCTGCAAAATTATGACATCAAATGTCATTAGCTCTCCCTCTCCCTTTTGACTTAAGAGCAAAGAGACTGTTTGCAGCACATTAAAAGCACCGCCAGGCTAAATCAACTGTCAAACAACTAACATCTAAAAGAATGGGATGAGGAAAATGGAATTTGTCCGGCCTCCCCCAAGCCCTAGCCACGAACTGTGGTCAGGGGCCCAAAGAAGAAGCATAGGAAAGGGAAGCTGATGCATCAACATTTGGGACCACAAAGGCAACCTGTTTAATTGTACCAAAGCACAAAGCATCAAGGGAACCCAAGTCATGGTGAAGATGAGCAAACTGGGCCCCAGGATTTTCTATATAACCAATGTCAAATATTTGCATAGCGACACAAATAGCTTTCAACTCTGCACCGATTGCCATTTTATAGCCACAGAAGCCTGAAAATCCATATAACCAATGCCCACCGTCGCTCCTCGCTAGTCCACCATAACTAGCTGTTCCAGAAGCACCCTTGGCACAACAATCCACGTTTATCTTGATGAAGGAGGACTTGGGTGGAATACAAGGTATGAGAAGATTTGGAGTCGGTTGGCAAGAAGCCAGAATCTTGCGTTGAAGCTTCTTCGAGGACCACACATCATGTATCTCGATAGCCCTGTGCCACACATTAGTGACCAAATCAGAAGGTGTGATTGATCAGTCGCGAATATAAATTTGCCCCTTTGGTGCCAAAGAAGTCATAATGCAGAGACAAAGATAGTTTGGAGTGAGCAAACCCGGGCCGTTAGAGAAGAATTGGTACAACACTCTTTGATCCAGGTCCTGAAATTTGAAGAATAGCAAAAATTGAATCCCAGCTTCAGCTGAAGAGCAGACTAGACAGCCTTTGCAAAGGTACAACCAGATAAGACTTGCTCAGCATCCTCCCACGCTACACCACACCTTTCACAAAGTCCACAATTGGTGAGTCGCCATAAAAATCGATGAGCATTAGTTAATAGCCTATTCTTCCAAACTAACTAAAGAAAAGTTTTCATGTAGCTTGGAATAGGGAGTTTCCGTAACCAGAACCATTCATCCACTAACAGTTAGCTCCACTCACCGAGTCATTGCCAAAGTTTGAGCCCCAGAGAAGCTTGTTTTCGAGTTCAGAGTGGGGAGCTACATAAATGCATAGGAGCATCGTACGAATGTTGGATAAGATTTTTCCATTTAGGGGAGTCCAGTTCCGATTTTTTTCACCGAGCTGATAATTGCAAACCAGCTAATGGATTTCTTGAGGTTCAGGGTCTGCTCCGTCATTGTCAATCAAAGGCATTTCAGTTAGCCAAACATCGGTCCAAAGACTCACCTTTGTTCCATCGCCAATCTTCCATCGGAGCCCTTTCTTGATTACAACCCGGCCATGAACGATTGCTGACCAGCCAGAGGATGAGGCAGAGCGCGAGGATGCTTGCAAGAAATCACAATCATGAAAATACTTAGCTTTGATGACCTTAATCCAAGGCTTATCAACCTTGTTTAAGATCTCCCAACTGAGTTTTGATAGGAGGGTAAGATTCACATCAATATCCTTGCGCAAACCAAGGCCTCTTACACTTTTAGGATGACAAATATCCTCCCAAGCTACCAAGTTGATTTTGTGATTCTCTGGACTATCTCCCCACCAAAAAAAAAAAAAAAAGAAAAGGCGATTGCATCTATCTGTTTCATCACAAACAAATCTTGGCACCAAGGAGGTTTGCATCTGTTAATCCGAACTTGTTTGGCTTACCGATTGAATGAGAATGATTCTCCCAGCTAGGGAAAGTGAGCGGGCCTTCCAACCACTGAGTTTGGATTTAATTTTACCATGTACATCGTAAAAAAGGGTTGGATTGCATCTATCATGGCACAAAATGTACTCCCAAGTATCTCCTCAGATTGGGTACTGTCAAAAACCCAACAATGCGGCTTATAGAGGCAGCAAATGCTCGACTAACATTAGGCAATGTAAAAACCTTAGATTTTCCCCTGTTGATACACCATCTAGACAGAGGGAAAGAGTTGGCGAGCGTTAAGTCAATGATTCTTGTTGAGTTAACAGTTGTGTGTCCAAATAATAATAAATAATCTGCGAAGAAAAGATGTGAGATTGGAGGGCCATTACGTGACACCCGCAGAAGCTTCCATCTCTTGACTTCAACTCCCTGCATAATTGAGTGAGATAATCTTTCGACACATAGCATAAAACGGTAGAGGGACATAGGCCCGCAATGAGGCTTAAATTTTTCTAAACGTTCCCCTTTCCATAGTACTGCCATTTGAGTGGTGGAGACGCAATCCATAATCAAAGAGACAAACAATGATGGAAGCTGCAAAGCATTGAGTGTTTCCTTTAGGAAATGCCAATTAGCCTCATCAAATGCTTTCACAAGATCAATTTTGAGAGCCATGTACCCAAAATTTCCTTTTTTCTTTTTTTATTCTACAAAGAAAATTGGTAACTTCTTGCGCCAAGATAATATTGTCATGAGTGGAGCGTCCAGAGATGAAGTTAGATTGAAGAGGACTAATTAAGGTGTTCATCAGTGGTCGCAGACGCCAAACGATGACCTTGGTAATTGTTTTATAAACTACATTACACGAGAAAATGGGCCTGAATTGATCCATATTTTCAAGATGCTCCATTTCCAGAATAAGTACAAGGAGAGTATCATTGATTCCTCGGGTAGTCGACCTGTAAAGAAACAACTTCAGACAAGGTCAATCAACTGATTACCCACAATATGCCAGCATTTCTGAAAGAAAGCGACATGGGAGCCATCAAGTCCACGAGCTTTAACAGGGGCCATAGATTTTAAAACTTTAAGAACCTCATCAGTAGGTATGAATTTTCCGCAAGCTTTGAAGCAAAGTCGACTGGATACTTGGCCCAGTCTCACTCGTTTGGCAGGAAATTATGGTATTAGGTTCTGAGAAGAGCTCGATAAAATGATTCCTTGCAATATCTTGCAACTGCTCCTAATCGTGAATCCAAATCCTGTCATCCGATTTTAAGGCTTTAATGTGATTCTACTGACGACGTTGGATTGTGGAAGAACGAAAGAATTTTGCATTACAGTCTCTTAATGATAGCTTGTTTCTCCGAGATTTTTTTTAAGCCAAAAAATTTCCTCCTCGTCTAGAATCTCATTGAATTGGGCAATTAAGCGCCTAGAAGCTAAATTTTCTCAAAGGTGAAATTGTTATTGAAATCTTTCCGGCTTGTTCATTAAGAGCCTTTTCTTGCGAAACAGATTTCCAAAAACTATTTTATTCCAATCTATCATGGCATTTTTGAGTCGAGAGAGAGAGAGCGTCGGGCACGAAGGAGAAGTTAAGGGACCAATTCTGTTGCACAAGTTGCCCTAAAATCTAGATTGGTCATCCGCATGGCCTCATGACGGGAAGGCCGCTTATGTTTGTTATGCAATGGCTGGTCATGTAGCTGAAGTAACAAAGGGCAGTGATCGGATTTGATGGTTGGGAGATGTCGGAGTCTTGCATGCGGGAATTTCACTTTGCCAAGGCTCTATTGATTCTTTCCCTTATGATGGTAACTAGATCATTCGGCTAAGCATACACATAGGACATTGAGCTCGAAGGATCGATGTTGGGCTTGTGAAAAGCCTTTGCAAACAAAGATGCGAGGTTCGGCACAGAGGAAGACAAACCAGTAGTAGTTGGCTCGAATTGGATTTTTAGGTGTGAGGAATCTCCTGCCTTAGCTGTCGCCTCTTGATTATTCGGATTGAGGTGCTAAGTCATGGGGGGTCTAGTTGGTCAACTTTCTTTAGTCGCTGAGTTAGTATATTTTGGTGATCTCTGATTTCTAGGGGAATATGAGTTGGACAGATTCACGTCAAACTATTCTCCTTGTTTGTATCCAGGCACTTGGACTCCTTCTCCCTTTTGTTGGCCATCCCCGGAAGCAAGATATTTGTTAGTGTTTGATACGAAATTGCATTTTGCGGCTGGTTGCCTTACCTCTCCAAAATTATGCTCTTTACTTACGATGCCTTTTTCAAGAATCACAAATCGCAAATTTTGAGTTATTGATGTAGAGATAGGATTTTTTTTTTTTTTTTGGTTTCTTTTTTTCCCTTTCTCTGCTGCTTGCTGGTTTGCCCCTTCTGAATTGTTTTTTGGACACGCTTCTGCGCATGCAACCATGGTCCAAAACCTCCCCCACTTTGACCCTTTATTCCTCTCGGATATCAGCTGCAGCTGATCGTTCGTGACGACTACTTACTCAATAATGTCAGATTTCTTGATGCTAGGACATGCGTCCTTTGAATGGTTTGCATGCCCGAATTCATAACAAACGTGCGGAACACCTTCATACTCAAGTGATAGGGCTAACCCTTCGATCATAAGCTTACTCAACAGTGCTTTATTGAGATCAATTTCTACGCCCATGCCTACAAATTTGCCACAAAAACCAGCAAATTTAGAAGCATCCACTTTAACCGTTCCCCCAAGTATGCTTCCGATTGTGGACAAAATTTCATTGTTATAATATTCAACGGGCGTTTCCAGGAACCTAGCCCGCACCATAACTGAGGTGAGCGCAATTTCCGAGGGATGAAAAAGTAGAATCCATTATCGGACGATGAGATACTGTCCTAAGATTGCTTAGGGGCCGCCGCGTACGGCAGTGTAGTAATCCTCCATGTGTCTGATGGACCACAAATTCTCTAAAGCTGTTCGTTCCTAATAGTAGTATCTTAGCTTAAGTACCTTTGATATTAGAGCTCTAGTACTTGGACGAAAACCAAGACTACTAAAGATGGCAAGACTACTGATATATAATTTTATTTTTAACGGCGAAATTTATTGATAACAATCAAATAACTCAAAGCTCTCGTAACTTTGAATTGCACAAACAACCACATCGGTTGTACAAATAAGCCTCAAGCACTCTACCCATCAACCGACATCCACCTAATTGCATATAATGTTTTGCAGCACTCCAATTTGCACAAATAAGCTAGACCCATATGGCAGGACAGAACCGCTCAGGCATCCAAATGGTCTTTTGTACCAAAATAGAACAAACTTGCAAATTTGCCAAAAAGTAGCATGACAAAGTTTCCACAAGCCACCCTAAGTTGAGAATGGCTAACGCAAGCAGCTAGCATCATGTCTTACTCAAGCGGACTAAAAACAGAGTGTAGGCCAAGATGTGAGCAGGGCATTCCTAACGTGAGACCACAACACATACTCCAACCAACGTTGACCTAGCATCTCATAGATTCCACAAAGACATCAGCAGCACACAGTCAAGAACGAGTCTCCATACAACCCATTCGCAAATTTATCCGTTACCAAATTTTCTCCGGGAAACCTTGGTCTTTGTTCTTCCCCCAAGCCACTATCATCCTCTCCCATTTGTTATGCGATCCTGCTCACAATCTCATCTTCTTCACCAATAGGAGTAAGTCCAAACATTTTGCCTACTTCCAATTATTGATATAGAATTGAATTGAGGGTTCCCACTTATACATACTTTTTTTTTTAATTTTCACATTTATGAGTGTATTCAACTTTTTCCAGGAAATAAATACCAAGCAACGTTCTGCTGCACACACACAAACAGTAGTAATGCTTTTTACTATCCTCGCACATATCCATAAATTTCCCTAAAACATTGTAGCCAAAAAAGGGGGATAAACAAGCTAAAATTCTACTAAGGAGAGTTCTTTAGTTTCTCGTGTTCTTTTTCTTGGCTATTGAAAAGCATTTTGGACCTTAGAAATGGCAGAACTAGGTTATTGCTTCTGGGAGTGTAAAGGGTCAGTTTAAGGAGTTAAAAATATGGAAATTAAACTGATCAAATTATAGTTGAAAAACATGTTAACAAAATTAAAATTAATAGAAAGACTATTAGATGAAGAGATTTTTTTTCGCATGAAAATAAAAAATGAGGCTTTCAATATAATATAGAAAACTTTTTATGGCATAGAAAACAGTAAACATCATGCCTTATTTAGCAAACAATCTAAAATTAAGATTCATAAGCTTTTTGCTTTTTTTTTTTTTTATTTCTTTGCCCACAGCAAGTTTGTCTGTAATGGAATTGAAGTTCTGGTATTGATGTAACACATTGTATTATACTTTATGGGAAAAAGGAAAAAACATTATTTTTTTCGGTAAGAGAAAACATAAATTGGTGGAAAAAATTAGCAACAAAATGTATTTCGTCCTGAAAATCCATTTCCAAAATTGTGGCGCTCGTGGAAAGCGCAGAGCTCATGAGCTGCGGGGCATACGAAAACGGCATTCTTATTTATTTATTTATTTATGCCATCATGTTACAGGACAAGACATACATGCTTTCTTTAAATATCTTTCGGGAGCATCACTGGTGTGTATCTTAGTCCAATAGAAACTGTGTCCAAGAAGTATTTTTCAACGTGACATGACCCTTGAGCAGTGGAGTACCTTCAAGTGCGAAAATAATCCCATCTCCTCGGTCTTGTTTTTTTTTGGGAAAAAGTAGGTTACACGGGAGCAATCTATACTTTCCGCTTCCCGCAGCCCATTTTCTAACCAACGAGACCTAATCCGGACGAAAAAGAAAGTTCGTAACAAAATACGTAAGCCAACTAGCATAACTGTGAAATTGAATCAAAAAGCCAGTGTTTCTTCCGATGGAAGAAATGGTGGCTGGTCTGATTGTATGGACAACATAAACCCGATTAAAAGAGTACAATTTGATGATTGCCTATATATTAAAAGCATGATTTATGCTATGTAAGGTAACACGCAAGCCAACCTTCATAATTGGCCTAGGCAACAAAAGAGATGTGGCTCCTTTAACTCTTTAACAAAGGTAATTTCGACCTCAACTTCAAGTGACCTTTGTAATCTTTAGTCAAAATTGTATGCCTAACTATTTTAATGGTATACATGTCAGAGACACGAATGGCTTATGTACATTGGCTTCGGTTAGTGACCTAACATAATTTAGGCAGTGGCGCGGTAGGCAAATTTTATGTGCACGCGTAGACGTGTTGCAATGAAAAGGCTACAAATTGATAAAATTTGAAATAAAGTTTGGTGGGGCTTAAGTTATCAATCTCAATTGTATCAATAGGTTAATAACGTGGCGTATAGTTTTTGATTCTTTGTGGATATATCAACCTGCGACAGGAGTGGGGCACTTAAAAGTATGCAAGGAGGTAGTTGTGAACAGATAAACTGCCTAATTCCAGCATTAGAAGCTATATATCTATATATATATATATATATATATATAGTCAATCCTAAGTTTGTTCCATAACCCTTTTTTTTTTTTTGGCCATAAATCCGCATTTATTGTCACCCTCAAGCAATACTCGAAATTCAACCAACAATTGCAATCAAGATTGGGTAGAAAGGGAGGTAGAAATTTTTGTAATGGAGTCATCAATTGTTTCGGAGCTTGAAGGGACTCTCCTCAAGGACCAGCACCCATTCTCGTACTTCATGTTAGTAGCATTTGAGGCATCCGGTTTGCTTCGTTTTGTCTTGCTATTGATTTTGTGGCCCGTGATTCGGTTTCTGGGCTTGCTTGGGATGGAAGGTTCCGGGATCAAGCTGATGATTTTCGTTGCCACGGCTGGTCTTCGTGAATCGGATATTGAGACGGTAGCACGAGCAGTTTTGCCGAAGTTTTACATGGATGATCTTAACATGGAGGCTTGGAAACTGTTCAGCTCTTACGATAAGAGAGTTGTGGTGACTAAGACCCCTAGAATTATGGTGGAGAGGTTCTTGAAGGAGCACTTGCAGGCGGAAGAGGTGATTGGAAGTGAACTTGTGGTAAGCCGATTTGGATTAGCTACTGGTTTTGTTAGGGGAGGTGATCTTGATTCTTCTATCACCAGTCGAATCGCCAAACTGTTCATGCATCAAAAGCCTTTATTAGGACTGGGAAGATCAACATCAAACCCATCATTTTTATCGCTATGCCGAGTGAGTACTTGGTACATTTCTTTTTTTTTTTTTTACTAGGAAAGCAATGAAGTGATAATTTTGTTGTATTACGATAAGAATCAACTGACCATGACTTAAAATCGTGCGCTGTTAACAGGAAAAAATGCACCCATCGCAAGTCATTAACCAAAAGCAACGTGATGATTACCGCCAGCTCGCACGCCCTCTTCCGGTGATCTTCCACGACGGCCGCCTTGTAAAGCGCCCGACACCTTCCACTGCTCTTTTAATCATCCTTTGGATGCCATTAGGCATTTTACTAGCAACACTCCGGATTGTTGTTGGATTGATGTTACCGATGAGGGCTAAACAATACTTGTCCATCTTCGGTGGCAAACTCATTGTCAAAGGCAAACCACCTCCGCAGGTGTGCAGCGGCGACAAGGGTGTCCTATTTGTGTGCACACATCGAACTCTAATGGATCCCGTGGTCTTATCCGCGACGCTCGGACGTAAAATTCCGGCTGTCACCTACTCTATTTCGCGATTGTCAGAAATTTTATCACCAATCCCTACCGTTCGATTGACAAGGATTCGTAACATGGATGCCGAGAAGATCAATCACGCGTTAGCCAATGGCGATCTAGTGGTTTGTCCAGAGGGAACAACATGCAGAGAACCATTTCTATTGAGATTTAGTGCACTTTTCGCAGAGTTAACGGACCGGATCGTGCCGGTGGCTATGAACTATAGGGTGGAGTTTTTCCATGCAACTACAGCCAGAGGGTGGAAAGCATTGGACCCAATATTCTTATTCATGAACCCTAGACCAGTTTACGAGGTGACATTTCTGAACCAATTGCCAGTGAAGGCGACATGTTCATCCGGCAACAGCCCACACGATGTTGCAAATTACGTGCAAAGTATCTTGGCAGCCACGTTGGGGTTCGAATGCACAGACTTTACTAGGAAGGACAAGTACAGGGTTCTTGCTGGGAACGATGGAACGGTGAAGTATACTTCATTTGTCGACCATATTAAGAAAGTCGTCAGCACTTTCAACCCCTTCTTTCAATAATTAAGTAGAGTCAGGTTCGGAGATGATGACGGATATAATTGATGGGCTTGTCTTCTGTCTCTCTCTTTGTTTCTTGTTTTTTCTAATCATTATTTATAGAACTGTTCGATAATGGATGAATGTATGACTAATTCCCTTCATACTGAAACTACATTGCATAGCAAGTTTTTTACTGGCACGTAGGCCTGGTTCATTTTTGTTACAGAATTTTCCCAAGTAATGCTCGGTGCTGCTCCAGAGAATTGTTAATTACTTCTTTATGTGCTTGGAATATATATTTCAAAAAATCTTTCATTCACTTCAGATATATATATATATATATATATATATATATATATGAGCGCTTTTACCAACGTCTGGTGGTGACCTAGTATGCTCGGTTGCTTAACAATTAGGAGAAAAAAATACAAAACATGGGCTTGGTTTCAGGATCGTTATTCTAAACGACCATTCGCGTTGGCAATTGCCTGATGGCCCACTCCAACCAAATGAAAATAATTTCCTCCACTCCGAAGCCCGTGTCACATTATGCGGTTTAGCATTTGCTGTAATTTTTTTGTTACTTGTGGAATCTGCTCTGGCTTTAAGAAAGTAAACAAGATAAAATAAAGAGAATGAACTTATGTACGATTTACTGTGAAGGTAGTCACATGATATATATATATATATATATATTTTTTTTTTAATTTTATGAGTTCACCGTTTGCTTTATGGTGAAGCTTTGGATGTAAATCAGAAAAAACATAGACAAAATTGTAAACAAATATGAATATCGACCGTGATTGTTATATTCACACAGAGAAACAAATCCTTAACAAATATTACCAAATAATTTTTTTTTAAAATATAAATTTTATCAATTTATAAACATCTGCAATATAAGAATGTAGTAAAAATTAAACATAGAGCAAGACGAAATACACCCCTTCGGTCCTTTCTAAATCAAGGTATCAAAGAACACAAAATCTCATATTCATAAATATATAAATAATTAATTTAATTTATAATATTTATGAATTTTTTATTTAAAAAATTATTTTTTAGGTGAATTTAAAATTTTAAAAAAATATTTAATATGATATTAAAATTTAAGTTACCCCTTTATCTGCACTTATTTGACTCTTTCATATGTTCAATCTAATCAAACTTATATGAGTTTAACTTATTTAATTTTATTTTATTATATTACTGGTTAATCAGGCTAAAACATGTGAGGAGGACATATTGAAGAGTAGAAAAATTATATTATTAAAATATAAAGACCTAACTTATTTATAATATTTATGAATTTTTTTCAATTATAAGTTTGAGTTTTGGAATATATTTGAGATTTCAAGGTATTATTTAATATATGAAGAAAAGAAGAAAACTCCTAATAGAAACAAATTTTTTTTTTTTTTTAAAAAGAAAGATTAATGTCATTGACGAAATACTTTTTGGGAGCATTTACTGTAGACCAAAACTGCCCAAACGTGGACAAATTCTACGTTTAACAAAACAGCACTAAAAAATGTATTGCTATAAAGCGAATATGTAATAATATTTATTAAGACATGTGTAGGCATAAAAAATAATAAAATGCTTTTATTTATTTATTATAATAAAAAATATAATTAATTTAAATTTTGTATTATTTCATGTATTTCAGTAAGTTTTGCTAGCAACTTTACTCTTCAAGTTATTACCATAAAGAGTGAGAAGTAATTTACATTTAAAGTGGGGAGAAGAATAGACCATATCATTATATAATAGACGAATTTGATGTCTAATGAATCTGTACCAGAAATTTATTGCCATAAAAAAATGAGAGAGAGATAATTCATAATTAAAGTTATTATTATAGCTGGGAGAAGGAAAGTTTGGAGGAAAAGGAAAACACTAAAAAAAAAAAAAAGATTAGAGCATCGCCAGGGAAACTAATGTCATGTGATTAGTTAAATTACTAGGTCAGGACAGCAAGATGTGCAAGTTTATTATAATTATTAAGGAACATAAAATTAATTAAAAAAGAGAATTTAGAATCTTTTTTTTTAAGCTAAAAGATAAAAAAAAAACAAAAAGGGATTTAAATTATAGACTTTTTTTTTCCTTGTTTTCCTTTTTAATAAAAAAAAGAAAATTTTGTGAGTATTATTTTCCTGTTTTTCTTTCTAAGAAAAAAGTTGAATTAGTAATTTTTCAGTTTTTTCTTCACAATTAAAAATAAGTAAATTTAAGAAATTTTTTTCTTTTTTTCTTTTTAAGAAAATAAAAGAAAAAATTTTGTAGTTTTTGGTTTTTTTCTTTTTTTTTTTTATCTTCTGAAAGTTTGTAATAATAAGAGGATCAGACTGTCGTAATAATAATAAAAGGAGGAGAGGGGCTTGGGTGGGGAGTTGGTTCAGTCTTATGAATGCTTCGTTTAGTTATACGAATACAATCGTAAATTTAAACAATAAATAAAAATTTTATTAATTCATAAAATATTATTTTAATTATAATTTAATTTTCATAGTTATAATATTATTTAACATAAGAAAATAATAAATAAAAAGAAGAAGAAAAAATTATTCTCGAATTCAAGAAGGAAATAAGAAAGAAAAAAAGCTCAAATTTACATATTTTTTTAAAGAAGAAGTAAAAATTACTCAAATTTTCTTTAAAAAAAATTACTACATTTTTTATTTTCTTAAAAAGAAAAAGAAATTCCCTTTTAGTTTTCTTAAAAAAGATTTAAAGGAAAAAAATTATCTTAAAATTAATTTAATTTAACTAATTATTTCTCTTCAAATGTAAATTAACTATAAAAATAAACTTAATTTAAGCTATATTTAACAATTTTAATAAAATATCTAGAATTTGCATGACACATAGATTTAAAATTAGTAAAATATATATTACTAATAGCATTTACTTAATTTTAAAAATAATTTAAATATTTTATTAAATTTTTAATTTGACATTTACTCAATAATTATTTTATATTTTTTTAATATTTTAATTAAAATAAGATTTTAATATATACTTAATTCATTTAATTTAGTCAATTGTAATTTAATATTATTACAATTTATCAAATTCATATTATTTAACATATATTATAATTTATATAACTTATACTAACAATCTTTCATATATATTTAAAATTTATACAATATAAAGATTTATAATTAAAAAATAAACCTAAATTCTTTTTTTTTTTAATTTTTTAAATAAAACATTTTTCAATTTATCTTTTTTATAAAAAAAGTATTCATAATTGAAATATTTGTTCACTTTTCATATTCTTAAAAAAACTATTGTTAGGTTTATTTTTTATTTTTAAACAAAAAATACTCATAATTTATTTTTTTATTTAAATAAGATATAAGCAAAATGTTCTTTTTAAAAATATAATAAAGTCATAGATCACATGGATTAAGACTGTATGGATTAAGACTGGTCAATATATAAATATATATTGTCAAAATCTTAAACAAAATTGATAAAATATTTATATGTTAATATTTATTTAATTTGAAAAATAATCTAATTATTTGATTTAAATTATAATTTAATATTCACTTAATAATCAATTTGTAGTATTTTTTAATATTTTAATAAAATTAAAATTTTAACATTTAGCATATATTATAATTTATCTAATTTGTATTAAAACAATTTTACATATCACTAAAATATACACAACACAACTACTCAAAATTAAAAAATAAAAAATAACTTTTAAAAAAAAATAATCATAAATTTTTCTTTTTGAATTTTTAATTAAATTTTTTTAAAATTTATCTTTTTTAAAAAATATATTAATAATTTAATTTTTTTTATTTTCATAAAAACAAAAATTACTTTTAAATTTATTTTTCTTTTTATAAAAAAAGTTACTTGTAATTTAATTCTTTTATTTATTTTATTTTAAAAAATTAAAGCAAAATATATTTTTTTAATAAATTTGACAAACTTATATATCACACAAATTTAATACTAATAAGTATATATTGTCAAAAGTAAGAGAAAATTAGTAATTTATGTAATGATATTTACTTAATTTTAAAAATATCTAATTATTTAATTTAATTTTTAATTTTGTTAACAAATTATTATGATTTATAGTATTTAAAATTAATTTAGTAGTTAATTTGTAATTTTTTATTTTAATAAAATTATAATTTCAACATTTATTTGATTTACTCAATTATAATTTAACATAAATTATAATTTATTTAATTCATATTAATAACTATTTACACACTTTTAAAATTTGTATAACACAATATTTAAAATTTAAAAATAAAAAATTAATTTTTTTAAAAAATACTCCTAAATTTACTTTTTTTTTTCTTTTCTTAAAGAGGAAAAAAAGAAAAAAATACCTATAATTTGAACTTTGTGTTTTTTTTATAAATACAATTTAAGTATTTTTTTATTTTTTTATTTTAAATAAAATAAAAATATATTTCTCAATAAATATAATAAATTTTTAAATCATGTAAGTCTAATATTAATATAAGTATTATTATACAATATAAGAAAAAGTTAGTGAAATACTTATGTGGTCATGTTTGCATAATTTTAAGAATTTCTAACTATTTGATTTAAATTCTAATATTCTTAATAAGCATTTATATTTATTATATTTGACATTAGTTTTATAATTAATTTCTATTTTTTATTATTTTAATAAAATTATAATTTTAACATGTATATAATATCATAACTTACTTAATTATAATATAATATGTATTATAATTTATTTAATTTATATTAATAATTATATATATATATACAAATAAAATATTTAAGAAAAATAAAGGAAAATAAAAATGATTTATAAAATAAATAAAAAATAATCTTAAATTTCTTTTTTTATTTTTAGAGAGAAAAATTATTCCTCAATTTATCTTTTTTCTAATTAAAAATTTATAATTCAAATCTTTGGTTTTCTTTTTTTATTTTCTTAAAATACAAGTAAAAATATACTTTTTAATATATATAATAAATTTACATATAACACAAATTTAATATGAATTTAAAATTTTAAATTCAGAGATTTTAGAATTTACCTATTATATTCAAGTAGGGCCAATTACCTAAACGAGTTATGATGCACTGAGGTGACTCATGTGAGTCTTGTGCGGTATAAGCACATATTTTAGGTTTTTTTTTTTAAAAAAGACTGCGATGACCACAAGCAATGTATAATGTATAATGTATAATGTATAATGTATAATGATGAAGGTACAATGTGCACATTATAACTTTTTTATAACTCTTTATATTAGGTGTATTCAATACTTCGTGACAGTGAGTTATACATTTTTCTTAAGTCTTGTGTACATTATACTTTAACTAATTATACATTATATTTAAATAAATAAATAATCCTACATCGGTCTACCTGACTCTTCTAATATTATCATGTCTTTTAATAAAACAAATAAGAAAGTGCACAAAGCTGACACGGGACTCACAATCCGCTACGTTAGTCCCATCAAGCCGTCGTGGACAGGGTCTGATCCGCCTGGCTTTTCCCATTCAAGTATTCATTATAGGGTTTGAGTCTAATAAAATTGCTTCTTCACGAAGGTTTGACAATTGAGTGTTTCTTTTTCTTTCTCTGGTTTGGTTTGTCGTGGTTCCGGCACAACGTGAACTATATACTCAGAATGATGGATTAGACTTGTTTTCTAGCAATGATTGGGAGGGTACTCTGCAAAAGAAAGCAACTCGTTATTGCCCACTGAAATTATGTAACTTGGTGAATTCTTTACCATGGACAATTCCAAAACAAATGGAAGATCTTTAATTCTACGTGCCTTGTTCGCCTTGGAAGGTGGTATTGATATCTGGGGGTCAAAAGATTTCTGCGGTAAGGAATCTTCCAAGTTGCATAATTTCTGTGGGCAATAACGAATTGTTGCCTTTTGCACTAGAAAACAAATCAATTCATTACACTAAGTAAATAATTCTCATTGACTTTGTACGAGATAATGCTTTGGCCGGAACCACGACAAACCAGACCAAAGAGAAAGAAAAAGAAACACAATTGCCAAAACCTTCGTGAAGAAGCAATTTTTATTAGCCCCGAACTCAATAATGAATGAATACTTGAATGGGAAAAGCTAGGTGGATAAGGCACCGCCCATGACGGCATGATGGGCCTCTTTTTCTCCCCTCGACTCTCCCCGTATCTCCCTCCCCCCCCCCCAATCCGTATATCCAAACCCTATAAAAAAATAATAATAATAACATATGCAACAAGAAAAGTAAAATACGTAGTAAAAATGGTAAAATGTGTAAATATTCATAAAAATGTTCCAATGTGCGCTTTGTACCTTCATTGTTAGACATTATACATTGATTGTTGCAAATTGTATAGTTTTTTGGAAAAAAAAAAAAAAAGAAAAGAAAAACTTGAAAAATGTGCATATCTCACGCAATGTCTATTACCTCGATAAGTCACAATTTATCTAAATAATTAATCCCTACTTCAATTTAATAGATAAATCTTAAAATTTTTTAATTTAAATCTTTAAATTAGTATTAAATTTGTATAAAGCATGAGTTCATTACATTTACTAAAAATATATTTTTATTTTAAATTTCAAAAAATAAAAAGAGAAAAACAAAAACTTAAGTTATGAATTTTTGGAGGAAAAAAGATAAATTGAGAAATATTTTTTCTCAAAAAATATAAAAAAGGAATTTAATATTATTTTTTTATTTTTTAGAAATTACTTTTCTCATTTTTTTATTTTTTATTATGAATATTTGTGTTACATGAATTTTAAATATATGTAAAAACTTATTAATATCAATTAAGTAAATTATAATACATATCAAATTATAATTAAATAAATTGAAGAAATTATATACTTGTTGAAATTATAATTATATTAAAATACTAAAAAACTTACAAATTATTAAGTTAATTTTAGGTACTATAGATATAAACATCTATTAAGAACATTAAAACTTAAATTGAATAGTTAAAAATTCCTAAAATTATGTAAATGTGACTATATAAGTGTTTCACTAATTTTCTCTCATATTTGATAATATATACTTATATTAATATTAAACTCGTGTCATATACAAATTTATTATATTTATTGAGGAGTATATTTTTGTTTTTCATTTTATTTAAAAGATAAAAATAATTAAGTTATATTTTTTAGAAGAAAGGGAAAAAATATAAATTTATAAGTATTTTTTTATTTTCAAGAAAAAATAGAAATTTGAAAATATTTTTTCTTTTTTTCTTCTTTAAGAAAACAAACAAATAAATTTAACATTATTTTTTTAAAAAAAATTTATTTTTCTAATTAAAGCATTTGAGTTGTACAATGTCAAAAGTTTATTTTTTTTAATATGAATTAAATAAATTATAATATATGTTAAATTATAATTGAATAAATTTCATTTATATTGAAATTATAATTCTATTAAAATACAAAAATTACAAATTAACTATTAAATTAATTTTAAATATTATAAACTATAATAACCTATTAAGAAAATTAAAACTTAAATTAAATAATTAGATATTTTTAAAATTAAGTAAATGTCACCATATAAATGAGTTACTATTTGTTCTATTTTGACAATATATACTTATTCGTATTACATTTGTGTTATGAGTGAGTTTATTATATTTATTAAAAATATATTTTGCTTGAGTTTATTAAATGAGATAAATAAAAAATTGAACTCTAAGTAATTTTTATACAAAAATAAAAAATAAATTTGAGAATGATTTTTTAAGAAAATAAAAAATAGTTAAATTATGAATATTTTTTGAAAAATAAATTTAAAATTTTGTAATTTAAAAATAAAAAAAAAGAATTTAAGATTATTTTTATTTTCTTAAGTCATTTTTCTTGTTATTTTTTATTTTTTATTATGAATATTTATATTACATGTATTTTAGTCACATGTGAAAATTTTTAATATAATTAGATAAATTCTAATATATATTATATTATAATAGAATAAATTAAGTGAATCTTATATATATATTAAAATTTTAATTTTATTAAAATATTAAAAATATTATAAATTAATTATTGAGTAAATATTATATTAGAAGTTAAATTAAATAATTAGATTATTTTTAAAATTAAACAAATATCATCATATAAATATTTTACTTTTTTTTTACTTTCAAAATACTATAAGTAACATATATTTATACTAATTTTAGATTTGATGGTTATACAGATTTTAAGTTTATTTTTTATAATTTATTTATATTTAAAGAAACAATTAGTTAATTCAAATTATTATTACTTTTTTTGCCTTTAAATCTTTTTCAAGAAAACGAAAAGAGAAAATTTTGTTTTAAGTAAAAAAAATTAGAGTAATATTATTTAAAATAATTGAGAATAATTTTTATTTTTTTTAGATAAATAAATAAATTAGAGGATTTTTTATTCTTAGTCGAGCACCCAAGACGCGTCTTCCTTTTATAATTATTATGATTATTACGGCAGTCTGATCCATTTATTATTAACAGTCAGAAGACAAAAACCGAGTAATTGGCGGAGGGGAATTTGTTAAAAGGCCTTTTATAAACGCGGTTAAGCCTTCCCCCCAACCAAATTCTGCGGCATCCACCCACGCGTACTTGTCACGCTAAAAGCGTCCCCCCCCCCCCCGGCTCTCCCGTCCGCTCCTCCCAAGCCCATCGTTCATTTTCTCTCTCTTTTGTATTTTCTACCCTCAACATTTTCCCGTCTACCAAACAGCCGCCTTGAAATAGAAAATCCAAACTTCTCTCTCGCTCGCAGTGGAATTCAGAATTCGTGAGGTGATGTCCTCGCCGGAGTCAACTCATTGGTGCTACAGATGCAGCCGGTTTGTTCAAGTACGGATCCAGGATCCGATTACCTGCCCCGACTGCGATAGCGGGTTCGTTGAAGAGCTCCACGACGGCCTCTCCTCTCGCATCTTCCAATCCGAGACTCGTGGTAACCGCAGGAGGTTACTCGCCGCTATGCCCTCCGTGCTAATGATCGGTAACCGGGCAAATCCGGATCATAATTATCCTCTTTCCGGGTCCCGCAGAACCCGCAGGAATGGCGGAAACCGGTCCCCGACCAACCCTGTCATCGTGCTTCGCGGAGAACCTGCCGACGCGGAGAGCAACGAGGGCAGGCGTGGATTGGAGATGTATTACGACGACGGCACCGGGTCCGGGCTGAGGCCGTTGCCGTCGACTATGTCGGAGTTTTTGTTCGGATCTGGTTCCCAAAGGTTGCTGGACCAGTTATCGCAGATTGAATTGAACGGGTTTGTTAGGGACGAACAGCCGCCGGCATCAAAAGTCGCAATTGACTCGATGCCGACGGTTGTCATAAGCGAGCGGCACACCTCCATGGAATCCCACTGTGCAGTATGTAAAGAGCCCTTCGAATTGGATACGGAGGCGCGAGAGATGCCCTGCAAGCACATATACCATTCGGATTGCATACTCCCCTGGCTTTCTCTTCGAAACTCTTGCCCAGTTTGCCGCCAGGAGTTGCCCGTCGTCGACGACGATTCTTCTTCGGGGAACGGACGGGTTATGGGGGAGAGGAATCAGGAGGAGGATGATTCGGTGGGGCTGACGATATGGAGGTTGCCGGGAGGCGGATACGCAATGGGGAGGTTCGTTGGGGCGGGAAGAGGGGAGACAGAGCTCCCCGTGGTGTACAGAGACATGTATGGGGGGTTCAACGATGGTGGGTTGCCCAGAAGAGGCTGGCGGGAATGGAGAGAAGGCAGAGGGGGAGAGAGAAACGGCGGAAGTGGCTTTGGTCGGGTATTGAGGCATTGGTTCGGTTGTTTTGGTGGTGGGTCGGCTGGGGACAACTGGAGTTCTCGTCCGAGGAGGATGAGCAGGTCGTTTTCCCTTCTCGGCATCAATGATTCGAGAAGGAGAAGGGCTTTTGAAGTGGAGGTTCATGCCGGGAGAAGGCCACGGTGACGAACTGCTAATGAACGTGATGGAGAGATGCAATGAATGAAACAACTGAAATCTCCGCATGCTCCTCGAGAAAATCTTCCAATGGCCGTCTGATCCTCTTTATTTGATCGTAGTAGTAATAATAATAATAATAATAATAATAATAATAATAATACTAATAGTCATAAGGCATTCGAGGAGATGCAGTTTGTGAATTGAATGAACGAGTCTATTTCCATGCGGTGCATGCAGCAAGCAACAGGAAAGCAGGATACTCGGACTAAAACTGGTCGTTTGGGGAGGTGGGGTGGGGTGGAAAAAAGAAGGGACAGTGGTGGTGCCTCATTCTGCCAAATAGCCTCTGCACTGCGAGGCATTTCTTTTTCTTTTTTTTTTTTCTCTCGTTTTCTTTCTTTTATTTGCCTCAAAAAGTTGTATAGTTCCAGTATCCGAGAGTTGGAGCATTATATCCCAAAGAGCTTTCGTCAGGGTCATGAATTTCAGAAGAATTGGTTGTTCTGTTTTTTTTTTTTATTTTTTTGGCTTTTCAATGGAAAATTGCAGACTCTCGGCTTATATGATTCAAAAGCAATGTATATGTTGCTTTTCTAAGGCGAATGCGTCCTATGGGAGCAGGGGTCGTGGTAAGAGGAATTGCTTTCCCTTTTTGTTCTTTTTGGTTAAACCAAAAAAAAGAAAAAAATTGTTGATTTCTTATATGGTTGGATTAGATGTACTCGAAAAAAGAACAAAAAAAAAAAAAAAAAAAAACTCATCATCAGCTTCAGCGGGTTTCATGGACCGAGTTGGCCATCATAAGGCCAACGCTTCGTTTTGGGTTCGTTGATTAGCAGTATCTTCCGGGTTGGCAAATTGCCGATCAGTACTACAATCAATAATGTTTTTCTCATGTTTACTCAATTCTCTGTAAAGGAAAAGAGATTCACCAGGCCGTTGCAGTGGTGACTATGGAATACTCTATATTTGTAGCATGTTAAATTAGCTGTCCATCAATTACAATTACAATCACAATTACAATTAGCTGTCGATTACTGTAGATAAAAACGAGAAAAAACGGTGAAAAGAGTATTTGATTTTTGTCTTTGATACATAACTAGGGATAGAGATGTCTTTTTATTATTTTTGTTACTGTTAACGTTAGCTAACGTCAGTTAAAAAAAATTGTGACTTGTTACTCACAAAACTAAAGAATGTAGCCTTTTCTGCACCTTAAATACAGTATATACGATGTAATTTTGTTTTGTTTTTTTTTTTTTTTTTTACATTTCACGTTATATAGCTCAATGACTAGTAAGCTTTTAATAGACCTACACTCAATTGTATTCGATATGACTATAAAATGTCGCAGGCTTTATTCAAAGAAAATTGATTGTGAACAATGTTTTTTTTCTTTTCTTTTCTTTTTTCCCATCAATTTGTGTGTCTTATCTATTGAAACATGCAACGTCCGATGTTTGATAGAAAATAAAAGTTAGCTTGTGCTGGCAATTAGCATTATCAATGCAAAAAACACCAATAAACTTAATTTTCCTGAAAATCAAATGCATGTTGTTTGTATTTTTGGTGTTGGCAACTAGCTTGGGTTTTCTATTAAATTTAAATTTAGTTGGAATTGAATAAATAAATATTTTATCATTATACTATTTTATTATAAATTAATTTTAACGTAACATCTAATTATTTTAAATTTTTACTAACTAAAATTTATTATATCTACTTAAATTTGACTACCCATTTTAACTCTCTTAATTTATTTTTAATTTATATTATATCTATTTTATTACTGGTATTATTATTTTTTAAATAATTTATTCACTACAATTTCATATGTTGGTAGGAATTTGATCGTGAATCATACGGGAAAGAGATGACCCTACCAAATTAGCGAAATTATCACAAGTTCATGACAAGTTGGAAGAAAACGATGGCCAGAGTCAAGGCTGTGGCTACTTTTTATTGATGGACCACACCTCCTCCCCCGTCGCATCTGCAAATAAAAGCTGTCAAAGAAACATAATGCTCGACAGCCTATCAAAACGAGCTTGAAGTTCAATAATGAAGTAAAAAATATTTAATATTGCCTTGGCTCTTGCAGCACCAAATTAAATTAATTGGCTACCTAACAAACCAAGACCTCGATTACCCGTTTCTGACTTCAGTTTTAAACCCTTGTAATTATGCGTCGCAATCACCTATATGTAATATAATCAGAGTGATTAGTTAATCGGCTACACACAACTGTTCAGGTTTGTGGTCTAAAAATTAGCATCATTATTCTAATCCCCCAGAGAGAGAGAGAGAGAGAGAGAGAGAGAGTTGTTTTTCGAGTGGCCTTTGGATTAATTAACAAAATCGATCCATCGTTGTCTCATTAATTACAAAGAATCCCCTAAATTCTCGACTTTACATGCAATAAGTCATCATTGACAAGTGCTCGCCAACCAAACAAGCATCCATCATTATCTGAATTGATTCCGTGGAAGTCATTGGAAATTTCAGACGGGCAGAATGCCACTGTTCTCCTAACCCGAAAGGACAGTAGAATGTAGATGAGTCACACTCACGTACTTAAAACTAGGCTCATTCGAGCCACCTTGGAAACAATGTCGATTAGCAAAGCTTATTTGCAACTTAGACTTCTTTAATTATTCTAAATGACGATTTATCCAACTTGTTTGTTAAGTTTGCAAAGTATCATAATTTAAAGAGTCCCACCTTAAGCATTGGTGTTGGTGATGGTGTTGCTGTTCTAATTTTATCGACTGCAATTAGTGGTGTTGGTGAGGTTGCTGCTGGTGATATTCCCTTTACTGCAAGGGAGAAGAAAGAACCAATGAAAAAAAAAAAAGAAAAAAAGAGATCGACGATGATATTCCCTTTATTCGTTAAGAACTTTATACAACATATATTGTAAAATATTAAAATAATAATTATTTTTTTTGTTGCAAGTTTAATATCAGCAGAAGAAATTATTTATGTCATTTAAAAACCTTATAATTTTTTTTTTTGTAAGTGTACCAAAAACAAAATATATTTCAACAACACAGCTAAATAATAAAATTCTTGGTAAATATTTTTCAACTAACAAACAGATTTTTAGTATTGTTTAATTATACATTAATATCTAATTAGATTCAGGGATTCAAAGTCAGAATTTTGAGGTCATGTCGGTGACTTAGTATGACTAAATTAAAATTCATTAGTTAAATTTAGTATGACCTTTCTCGGCAGCGGATAGCAATGGTTTCTTGTGTGAGCTACGAACCATGCCACTCAACAAAGCAAATTATATAAAAATGATAATAAATAGTTAGGCTATTGTTTTCCGACTTCATCTTGAATGATGGAATGGATAGGTAATAAAAATTTTGATGAATTACTGATCTATATCTAATCAGGTTTAGAGATGGGTGGACATAATTGATGTCTAGGTTGAAATTGAGACAGGAGAACCTTGTCCGAAGTTAGGGCAACTTTCCATACAAATTCTTATATTATGCACAAAATGTTATTCAATCCAAAAAAAAAAAAAAAAAGAAAAAAAGAAAATTATCGTCATAGTGGTCCTTTGGTTTGGTGAAGTTGAGTCCAGAAAAATAGGGAACCATGTATGGTCAATTTTGGTTGAATGCTTCAGGGCACGTAGCACATTTGCTTTGGTTTTGCAATTGCCGGAGGCTGCTCTCCTGGCTCCCTCATAAACTTAATTTTTGACTTTGGTTTTAAGAAAAATTCATCAAATTGACATAATTTTAAACCCTAAATGATGCTTGCTCCCAGAAAGACTAGACAGAGAAATCTGGAAAGGAAACATCACTCCCGGGTCTCCAAAAAGGATATCAGAATAGAGCATTTGAGTATAATTGTGCAGGAGTTGTGGAGGGTTCTCGCTTATTCAGAAGCTTTGATTGGTTTTCTCTTGCTTTTTATTATCCTCCGTCGTTGCCATTGTGCAATTAGATCCCTACGCAACAATGCTCAGATTAAACAAATAAAAACTTATAATTGGCGAAAAACAAAAAAAAAAAAAACTTGGAAAAATTAAGTGGGAAAAAAAAAATATCGACTTAATTAATTTTAAGGGATGACAATTTGTGCATAATCGTCTGAAACTCCATGAGATGATAGAGAAAATGTGGAGAAAATTTGTTGGGGACCTCGCCAAAAGTTTCGTTACTATAAATTTGTTTTTTTTTTTTCGTTACTTGTTCGAACTTCAAAAAAAAATTGAAATAATATTTTCTTCAATTTTATTCAGGGCAAAGGGTAAAAAGAAATTAAGTTAAATACATTAAAAAAAATAACAAAAATGATATTTCACGAAGATAGGTTGCGGTAGTCGCACCGTATCGTTACGAGGACACTGCTTAAATAGACTTATCAAATATTCTAAAATGTAAAATTAAGTTAGATTGAATCTTTACGAATTAGCAATATTATCCAACTTGTTTACTACTCAAGAAATAATAAGAAATGTCCTAAAAGTATATCAAAATGCTCATATCTAAAATTGTTTTTTGTGAAAACTAATAAAAAAAATTTAGTTAAAAATTTCTTACAAAGACTATTATAAATATTTTTTAAAAATACTTTATATAAATATTTAAATTATTTAATTATATTCACATATTAAAAAAGTAGAATAAATATAAATAGTTCCTCCTCTCATTTATAAAATAAGTAAGATTTGCTATAAAACTCTCTTTTTCTCTTTATTTTTCTCACACTTTTAATTTTTATACTTACCTCTCAACACTCTACACTCATTTTCTTAAATTTTTTAAAATTTATTTAATTTATCTTAATTCATAAAATTAACTAAGTGTTGTGTAAGTTAACACAATTAAAATTTAATTATGTGATAATATACTCTAAATTTGTAAATTTTAATGAGTTAATAATAATATTTTAAGAATTAGTTCTAACAAGTTAGTTTAATAAAAAAAATTAAAAATCAACTTATAATTTAATATAATTTATTTTTTTAAAGAATTATTAAATTAAAAATTAACAAATTGATTCGAGAATTAATAAATTAAATTTATTTTTTTGTAAAATGGTAAAAAAATTTAAATTTTTACTTTTACTATTAATTTTAAATTTTAATATGTATGAATTTTATGAAATATTTAAAATTTATTTATTTTAATTGTGATATATATTTTTAAATATTTTATATAAATATTAAAAATTCATGTTTATTATATTTTAATTTTTATATAATATATATTTATTATTAACTATTAATTTTATCTATGTAATTTTAATAATACTGATTAAATTTATTCAACTTCAAATTTTTGAAATTTGTGATTCTATAATCGATTGATTGAATTCTTAAAACTTTAATTAACAGCTGAAGGGTTTGCTTGCACGTGTGCAAACATATTTTAATAGATAGTTGGACGGATGCAACTTGCATGAGGGAGTCAGACGTGAAAAGCCACGTGTATTCGTACATCTTTGTCAGAAGCGAACCACATCCCTCCAGGTTCCACATGTCAGCATCGACACGTGCAAGAAAAAGCAGCCATATCCCCTCCTCTGTCTAAAGAGTTTTTTTTTTTTCTTTTTTCTCAGGAATTTTAGATTTAATGCCGATAATAAGAATGAATTTATGTTAAAAATAACATATTACACATTTGAACCTAACACACACAAAAAAAAAAAGAAAAAGATACCTTAGTTATTCATAATTTAATATTTAAAGAGATTTTAATTTTGAAATATCTTAATTTGAATCAAAATACATAAATTGTATGTATATGTAAGTAAAAATAAAAAAAAGAGAGAGATGGATGCTATGATCTGAAAGCCTTTTTTATGCAAAGTATGGGGATATTATAATTTATAACCTTCACTCCATTTCATAACACTATTGAATTGCCCTTCAATATGAGAGAATTATTCAGCTCATAAATGCCCCCCATTATCAATAATAATAAATATAAATAAATAAATATATAAAACAGTAGATAAGTACATTATGTTCAGAAGAGTAAAATTTTGAGTGCTCTCAAATTGTGGGATGTAAGTCCATTGTATCAAAAGAATGTAAATTATTAAAGCGTTATTTATTTATTTATTTAATTTTTAAATTCAGGTGTAAAGGGAAACCGACGTCGTTTAATCGTTCAGATCAATTTACCGAGCAAGCAGCAGTCCCAGACGAAGAGCCGACGAGGAAAGCGTTGGCGTTAGCAGAATTAAGACAAAGGGAAAATGATAAACCCAACGCGATCTAGTCAACTCGTCCTCTAATCTTCTTCAAGCTCCACGAAAGTCAGATCCGCCGTCGTTTTTACGGAATCGCAATGTAAGCGAACTGCCGTCGTTTTATGCTTTCGATCGCCTCGCCCTTTTTTGTGTTTGTGATTATAATCTCTCGATATTGTCGTATTGTTATAATGTACCAAAATGAAATGTATGTGTGTGTGTGTGTGTGTGTGTGTGTTTGTGTTTTTCTTTCTTTTTTTTGTTTTTTTGTTTTTTTGCATTTATCTTTTTCTTTATGTTAATATGTTCTTTATTTATTTATTTTTGTTTTCTTGACCTAATCGTTTGATATTGGGAATTGTATTCTAGCCTTTTTTGCTTTTTTTTTTTTTTAATTTTTTTTTTTAATTTTTGGGGTTGTTTACGGTTTGGAGTGAGAACTAATCAATGATTTTAATACGATCTAATTTCAGTGAAACTGCAATTAAATCTGTGGATTCCTGCATTGGTGAGGAGAAGCCATTGCATATTCAAGAAAAGCAATGAGTTTTGTTTTCAGAGGGGGTAGTAGAACCGATTTAGAAAATGGCTTTCCCGGATTTGCCCACCCGCAGCGAGCACTGGTAATGCCACTGCTATACCTCATGATTGTAATGTTTATTCAGCCTGCTAACATGAATGTATGCATTGCCATTCACTTGCCCATTTATGTTGATAACTGTTTATTAATGTTTGTTTTATTCTGCTTGTATGTCAGCATGTTCATGCTGCTCGGCCTGTTAACTCTAACTCCTTAATTTTTCTTGTCACGGGTACTTGCAAAGCTCCTAAGCTCACTTATGTTCCGTTCGATATTTGATTATTGATTTATTTTGTTGCCATATTTTACGATCCATGAATTGCTTCTTTGATAATTGACAGTTTTGTTGCTATTCATGGTATTGAACTCGAACCAGATGTCTCCCAACTTTATGGTATTGTTCTTTTTGGCTGTGCAATATAAAATGCAGTTCAGATTTACCTTCATGGTCTGTATATTTATGGAATTTTATGCGGCCTTTTTTCATGCAGCTTTGGCTTGTGCTTGGTATATTCCTAATGGCCACAACCCTGAGGATGTATGCGACTTGTCATCAACTTCAAGCTCAGGCTCAGGCCCATGCTGCAGTGGCCAGTGGCCTTATTGGTCATACTGAGCTGCGGTTGCAAATGCCACCGTCCATAGCACTTGCAACTAGAGGGCATTTGCAAGGCCTTAGACTCCAACTTGCCCTTATTGATCGGGAGTTTGACAACCTAGGTGTGATAAATGTGGTTATGCTTTGTTGAAGTCTGAGTTACAAATCCCAAATGTGATCTGCAGTGGATTGCACTGCAAAAGCTATATTATGACACATAGTGTTCATTTGGTTTTCTTAACAGGCTTGCTGAATATTTCTTTTACATGAAAGGAGTTGATGTTGGCCTCTTTTTTTGGCAGATTATGAGACTTTGAGAACACTAGATTCTGACAATGTTCCTACCACTGCATCAATGAGTGAGGAAGAGATAAATGCTCTCCCAGTTCATAAGTACAAGGTCACTACATCTCAGAGGTAGCCGTCCAGAATACCAAATGCACTTTTTATGTCTGCTCCTATGTGTGCTGCTTGACCAGAAATATTTGACTGCTTGCCATTTCAAATTTTACAAAGGCTGATTTAATCACGGTATTGGAATCTTTTCCTGGAAGTATGAGCTTAAATGTAACAGTAAAGTTACCCCATTGTGATTTGTAGATCACAGATTCAAGTTACGGAAACACCTTTTAAGGTTGTGTGCATCTGACTCTTCTCAAACTGCAGAGTGTGTGGGAGAGCAGACACTGGAATGCCCTGACACCCTATTTTTTATTGAAGTTTTTTTCCATTTCCTTCACATGTTTGCTGATGGTTGCAACTGCACTTGGGAGACTAATTTAGACGCCATCAAAGATATTTATAGAGAAATAGTGTGGATTTTGTTTAGACGTTTGGGCTGCTGGGTTCATGCTCTTGGGAAAGCAGTAGTGCCAGCTTCTTTCATGTGCTTAATATTTGCAGTGTAAAAGCAGTTTGAACTAAAAGCAGTTTGAACAGGGATTGATTTAGTATTTTTGATGACCAGCATCTGAGCAGTAGGGAGTTTATGGCAGATAATTTAATTGATTAGGAGGCTTGTTTCATTGATTTGTACAAAACAAAAAATCTTTTTTCAATACTTTTCAAATCCTCGAATACTTATTGAGGTTGATGGCTTAATAAGAATCTCTCTGTTTTATTTTATGTTTTCAGTGGCAGCTCTTCAATGCAACAAGCCTCATCTTCTCTCACAGCTGAGGTATAAACTTCTGTTCTAGTCTCTTGTGGATATACTGGATTTTTTGCTCTGAGACGTTTTATGGTAACATGTTGGCCACCATATTCCATGGTTTCTTCATAAACTTGTCCTGCCTTAATAGGCCAGATGTTGCCTCATTTTTCACCACATTTAGAAACTCTTCTAGCTAGCCCCTTTTGTTCTCAATAGTCATCTTCTGGTTTCTTGAGGAATGAAACTGGGTGCAGAGTTAAGTTGACCTCATTCCAACCTGGAGGTAATGGACTCCAGCTTTCTTCAAAAGGGTGGGACCACTTGACTCATAATGCAGGGCCCATAATCCTGAAGCCTAGTGCACTAAGGACTGACTATTTTTCTTTCCTTTACTCTTAAGTGTGTATCAGACTGAAATACTTTCAAGTTCTGTTAATTTTTCATGCGGCTTAATTATGCTTGTCTAAATTTTTTATATTTGATACTGAATTGGAGATCGTTATTATGATTCTGTTCCATGACATAGGCAGGGACTGGGACAGTTTTTCATTTGCAGCCTACCTGTTGCTCTTGGAACTAATCTGTTTTTCATTTTCTCTTTAGCAAAAGAAGCAAGATGCTTTAAACACGGTCGGGAGCATGAAATCTTCAGAAAATGAGCTAACTTGTAGCGTGTGCTTGGAGCAAGTTAATGCTGGAGAAGTAATCCGTACATTGCCATGCTTGCATCAGGTTCATCATCTTGTTGTGTATATGTTCATTTTTGTCGTACCTGTCTATTTTGTTAGTTTAACAATTGATCTTATTCTACTCTATTTAATCTGTTTGTAATGTCTTCTGTATGATTAGCAAAACAGCAGTGATCTCATGATTTCATTTTGCAGTTCCATGCTAGTTGTATTGACCCATGGCTGCAGCAAAAAGGGACCTGTCCGGTTTGTAAATTCAGAGCAGGATCTGGGTGGCTTGAGAATGGACAAGGTGGATTAGATGCTTCTCATATGGTTTAAATTACAGCAGTGACCCGCATAAGCCAATCTATAACATGGATGGACCCTGCTTATATAAGCTCATTAATCAAAGATGGAAGTTCTAGTTACTTTATCGTCGCTCGGTGTTGTAGCCGTCATTTTAGGCGCTAACCCTCCCAGAAAGAAAGGGCAAAGAGATACAATTTTACAGCTTAAATTAGTTTCATTAATTATATATTATGGGGCATGGACGGAGAAAGTTTCTCTTACATCTTGGAGATAGAACCAGGGCCACAATTTAAAACTCCTATAAACCGAGATATAGCGGGTCACGCTGTAAGATGGGTTTTTAATTTTTCAATGTCTTGCTTTGTTGAGGACGCTGTCAGAATTTCCACAAAAAGAAGAAAAAATAAAAAAAAGCGAAGTGTATGCTGTCGGAATTTAATGCTCCAAACTTACTAGGGGATAGCAATGCCATAAGCTTGATTCTTCCTCAAGAAATTAAAAGACTCGTAGATGTGGTACACGTATCTGCCGGGTGCCATAGATCACATAATGTTGGTTGTTGGTTACTCGTGGCCCCTTTGATTAAAACAACACAATGGCATTGGAATCAAAACAGATGATCGGATGAATCCTAGATAGAGTCTAGGATATCCCATTCCGTTTCTCAGGTACGATATTCTAGTCGACCTACACTCCTACGTAGCCCTTCTTTGAATTTCCCATTCCCTTTCCTGGATTTCTCTTTGATTGCAAATATATATATTTAATCGCTCTTATCTTATTTAAATATCATCAAATTATTTATGATGATCAGTTATAAAGGTACTTGTACAATTTTCTTGAGGTTATTATTACCTTGTATACCATCATAGAAAATCAAGATCGCAAACATCTGTATGCGCCTTGCCGCTTTTAACCTTACGGGTTTTAACCTAATTCGTGATTCGAGCAACGACCATATTCCTGTGCCGAGCCAGTTTTAAAGTATCTTGTGAAGTCAAAGCTAATCCTAACAGAATTGGGATTTGCTCATTTGCTGTATTGGGAGGGACTTAGCAAGTAAAAGTGGGTTTGAAAGCCGGAGTGACCGGCTATACTGGTTGTGCTCGGTAGAATCCGGAAGCAAGGAGTCCCGACCCCATCACTTGATGGCGGCCACACCCAAACTTGAGAGATTTATGAGCCTGGGGAATTACGGGGGAATCAAATTTGCTAACTGGCTTTGGCTCAACTCCCTTCTCTAAATTTCACACACGTCCGTGGATTTACTGATCTGGAGTGCATAGACATCGAGACTTGTGAGGTCGGAGGCGGATCAGCAGTCTGTGAAAGCAGCATGGTCTCCTTCTTCCTCTCCCTTCGAGAGACCGGTCCTCTACGACTGTCCCAACCCGAGGGGATGGCGGCCGCCATCGTTATCATCGTCTTTGCTTCCCCAATTTCGGTGTATATCTGAGCTGTATGTATGTTGTCCTGTCCGAACCTTATTTCAATGCCTCCATTTCCATCCTTGAAAAACCTGGTATGGATATCAAAATTTCTTAATAAATTTATTATTATAAATATTAATTTTTAAAATTTTAAAATTAAATATGTTTATATTAATAATTTTATAAATAATATATTTAAATTTATAAAATTTAAAATTATTAATTTATTTTAAAATTTTAATTTAACTTAATAGTTAGTTTATTTATTTATTTTTTACTGTTTATATTTAATAAAAACAAAACCAATTATATATATATATATATAACTGAATTACATCTTATATTATTATTTTTAATAACATAATTAAATGATATTTTGATTAAAATTTTAATAAAAATATTATAATATTATTAATAAAAAAATTCTAACAATTGAATCAACCAACTTCAAGTCGACGGAGCAAATGCTGAAAGGAACGGTTCCTCTAGCACATACATTGTCTTCTTCCCTGGATATTAATAAAATTGAGCATTTGCCAGAAGATTTTCTAGCGGTGGAGTTGCTGCAAACCCTCACTTCTTCGGAGGATTTATGGATTCGAAATTGCCCAAGATTAACTGGTCTACCTCATGTGAAGATGCTACTTCTCACTTCCCTCGAGAGTCTAGAGATTGAAAATTGCCAAGATCCTCATGAGATTTTCTTAAATGGCATAATAAAGGAAGAAATTAAAGGATACATAATTACAACACCAAACTCTAGCTAAATAGATTACAGTAAAAATTAAATTTTTAACTCAAGATGCTTTAACCATATGACTGGTGATAAAGAAAAATTGCAAGAGCTATTAGAATATAAGGGAAGAGGTGTCATGGTAACTGCAAACAATTCCATGCTATCAATCACTCATATGGGCAACGCAGAAGTTGCGACATGCCACAAGTCCGATGAAGTTTAGTTGAAGGACATCTATCATGTCTTAAGTATAAGGAAAAATCTTATATTAATAATTTAACTTACTATGTCAAGTAACATTGTAGTGTTTAGCCTAAACAATGTCAAAGTTTATAAATATTTAAAAGTAATTGACACACTGTTCTTAAAGTAAATGAAGCAAGATTCTATTTACATGATGTCCCTCGAGTCAATATACATGGACATGACAAAAGAAAATGAGATGATAGATCTTTGACATGCTTGTTTTGGGCATGTGAGTTATCATAAGTTGAAGGTAATAATCAAGAAATCAATACTTAAAGGCCTCCCTTAACTTGATGTTAGAAATGATACAGTTTATATAGGATGTCAATATGAAAAGGCACATTAACTACCATACAAGGATTCAAAATTTAGAATTACACAACCTTCGAAACTTATTCACTTAAACATATTTAGTCAAATAAAACACTCATTTATATGTTACTACTAATATATGGTGACATTTATAGATGACTACTCAAAATTTGTTTGTGTGTTCTTTATGAAAGAAAAATTAGAAACACGAAGTAAATTCAAAGAATTCAAAGAAAAAGTTAAAAATGAAATGGGAAGAAGTTTCAATGCCTATACACATACAATGAGGGATAGTAGACCTTAAGAAAATTCACAGAATACCTGAACGAGTATAAAATTTGAAAATAATTAACATGTCTTAACACACTACAATAAAATGTTGTGGTTGAGAGGAAGAACAAACATCTTATAGAGGTCTACAAGAACATACTACATACTAAGAATGTGTCAAAAAGATTTTGGGCCAAGTGTATTAGAACTGTAACTTGAGTGATCAATATACTTCTTTAAGTAAAACTAAGATTTGTCACTCCCTTTAATAAGCTTAGGAAAATGAAACTCATAGTAAGTCACTTTTAAGTATTTTATGGTATTTGCTATGTATTCATACTTAGCTACCTCCATAACAAGTTTGATAAGAAAGTTGTGTGATATAATAGTGAAAGGAAAAGTTGGAGATGTTATAATCCTATAACAAATCAAATTTATGTGTCACGTAATATTGTGTTTAATGAAGCATCCTTAGGATGGTTACCTTAATAAGTATCTTTACCTAATTTAAAAGAAATAAAAGAAAAAATTACGAGAGAATGTTGATGACCAAAGAACTCCATCACCTTCAAGCCCTATGAAGACAAATAAAAAGGAGTCGAAATAAAACTCATGACAAACTGGTGTAAATGACAGATCTTCAATAAATGAAGAACTTGTGTTAGAGAAAGTTAGACAATGACCAAAGAACTCCATCACCTTCAAGCCCTATGAAGACAAATAAAAAGGACTCAAAATAGAACTCATGGCAAACTGGTGTAAATGACAGATCTTCAAGAGATGAAGAAATTATGTAAAAGAAAGTTAGACAAGAGGTTTCAGAGGTAAGGAGTTCAAGTCCAATGTGAAAGTCAAATTCAAAATATATAAATGTAATTTTAACTATAGAAGATTCTATAAAAGATTCATTGTCTTTTAAAGAAACTATTAAGATTGGCCAATGACAAAAAGCAATGAAAGAAGAGATTCAAGTCTTGAAAGAAAATCAAACTTGGGATTTGGTGCCCAAGCTAAAAGATGTGAAATCCATATTTTGCAAATAGGTATACAAGATAAAGAGGAAAATTAATGAATCGATAAAAAGGTATAAGGCTCACCTGGTTGCTTGTGGATTCTTATAAGTATATAACATGGACTATGATGAGACTTTTAGTCCAATTGCAAAAATCACAACTATAAGAGTATTGCTTACCCTTATAACAATAAAGTCTTAAAAGTTATGGCAAACAAATGTGAATAACGCTTTCCTTTATAAATAACTAAATTAGGAAATTTATATATAACAACCATAAGAGTTCGAAGATAATATCTATCCAAAATACATATACAAGTTAAAAAAAGCACTCTATGGACTAAAACAAGTACTGAGAGTATGATATGGTAAGATTGTTGAATTCCTAATACATAATGGATATTCATTGTCATATATAAACTTAATCCTATTTGTTAAAGTTCGAGCTAATAAATTGGCCATCGTACTAAGTGTATGTTGACAATCTAGTAATGGCTGGAAATGACGAAGCCAAGGTTAGTCAAATTAATAAAAATCTCTTAGTTTGCTTTCATATGAAAGAGCTTGGAGAGTTAAAGCATTTTCTTGGATTAAAAGTGGATTAAATGAAAGAAGGATTGTTCATATGCTAGTACAAATATACAAGTGATTTGCTCAAGAAGTTTGGGATACTCGAGTGTAAGCCAATTTCAACTCCTATTGAAACCAATGTCAAGATATATGCCTTAAAAGGAAAGGAGTTAGATCCAACCAAGTACAAAATATTAGTTGAGAGTTTAATTTATTTAATTTTAATGTGACCAAGCATTGCTTTTGTAATCGGAGTTGCAAATTGGTACATGAAGGAACTAAGGAAACCTTATTCAGAAGTTATGAAGTGAATATTAAGATATGTCAAAGGAACATTAGATTATGGACTTCTTTACAAGGAAGGGAAATAATGCAAGATAGTTGATTATTGTGATGTAGACTATAAAGGTAACCGCGATACTCAATGGTCAACTATTGGGTATGTGTTCAAATTAGACTTAGGACTAATATCTTGGGGTAGTTAAAGACAACTGACTGTCTTAATATTAATTAGTGAAGCAGAGTATAGAGTAATAGCGACAACAGCACAAAAAAGTACTCAATTAGTACTTCTTTTACAGGATCTTCATTAACAAGCTAATTATGCAATACCTTTACATTCTAATAGTCAGTCAACATACAATTGGTTGAGAATCCTGTGTTTCATGCAAGGACAAAGCACATGGAGATCCATTATCACCTTATGAGAGAAAAAATCCGACAAGCGATATTAAAATAAAAAAATAAATACAAATAATCAAGTGGCTAATATTTTTTCTAAATGACTCAATAGAAGCAAATTTGGTGATTTTTGCTTGCAACTCAAAGTGACTATAAGAAAAGATAATTGTGTTGAGGGGGAGAATTGAAAATCAATACAATAAACTTTTAGAATGTGTTGAGGGGGAGAATTAAGAATCAACACAATAAACTTCTAAAAGTATCTAGAAGAGTTGCCAACTTTACAAGAACATTCTTGAAATCTTCATATTTTTTATTGATATTATGAAAGGATTTAAAAACTTCTTGGTCTAAAAAATTATACATAAACTTTATGTTACTATAAATAGTTGGTGTGTGTGTGACATGAAATCACCATAACAACAATAATAAAGCTAGTTAAGTAATTGAGTTGAGTGGCCTGTGAGTGTAGTTCATGAGGTGAGTGTTGAGTAATAAAAGTTTGTAAGTAAATACAATGTATTAGTAGTTATTTTAATAATAAAAATTCTTATTTTAATTTTAATGTCCACCATAAAAGTGTCTTTCTAAATTCATCGGAACAAGGATAGAGTGGGATGGCTGCTATCAACTTTGATCAAAAGAGTCCCCCTTTTCCATTTTCAGCTGGTTCCTACTGCTCACTTCTTTTTGTCTCCATCCATTTTGTTTCCATTACAAGAGAGCCTTTGCGTTTTTCTCCTATAGATTAACCTATTTCTTCCTTTATGTTTTAATTGTATGTATGTGTGTTCAATAGACATTGCAGCTTTCCTTGCCAAATTGTATCGTCAAACTAGCATCATCATCTTGCAAAACACTCGGATTTCGTCCCGATGGAGTTCTTCATATATCTAAAAAGTGACAGGTAATGCAGTCACCATGACGATGTATGCTTGGTGTGTGAGACTCATTTCAATTTTCTGTTTTCTCTCTATAAATCCTTTTTTGTGCAAATCAATGCCGAGGTACAGTTGTTCATCCTTTTGTGCAGTGAAAAGAAATTGCTTCCAAAATGGAGTGTCCTCTGGTTTCCAACAGAAGACTGAAAAGAGTAAATGATGTGTGAGAATTGACCCAAGATCGCTTCCGTCCCTAATATCCCAATTGGGGAACCATCATTTCAGTTACGTGGTATCTACCATGTTTACAGCAACCATTTTGCACTTTGCGCAAGTCTGTACTTGTCTTTTTCAATCTGCACTATTTTTATTTTTTTATTCTTTTGGTGAAATTAAACATTGGAAATGTTGCAAGATATGTATGATCACTTTACTTTTACACCGCATAACCGAGCGAATCTCCTGCTGTAACCGCTGAAAGGGGTTCATTTTTTGTTCCAATTTTACCAAGACGAAGCTTAAGGCTTGTAGGAATCCCCTTAAGAAACCCACATGCTTCGGCCTATCTAGAGTTGGGGAAATCTGCTTGTTGCGAGAGAAAGCTCATTGTAATGAATCCCAATTTCAAAGACATAATCAATAAAGTGGTGATATGAATATTCGTTCTCTCTGTTTTTTTTTTTTCCTTTCTTTTCTTTTTCTCATATTGGGCCAAAAATAGTATTAGGATTTTGCTCCAGTCTATCATATATCCTGTCTTCTCGCCAATTCAAAAATATGGTATTTATGCCAAATTTAAATGTTGCTGCAACTTGAAAAAAAATTACTTTCCATGATACATGATGGTCCATTAAATTATAGTTTTTACTGAAAACAATAATATGGGGCCTATTTGTTCATAAATTTTGTTTGTTACACAGAGTATTTTCCTTCATTCATATATATATATATATATATATATATATAAGAAGCATGCCTTCTCTCTGGTATATAACAACACTATACATACCATACCATGTATTTGATTTTTTTTAACAGAAGTCAGCATTGATCTTTTTTCGATGATGCATCTTGTAAAAAAAAAAATGTATTTAATCTTTTAGATTTTTATCAGATTGTTTTCATTTACATATATACATAAATTTTCATAAAATACTTTTTATTTGGTTTTAGTCTAATTAAACGGGTTCAACAGATTGAATAATTTTACGTATCACTACTAATTTCTGTTCCTTTTTTTTTTTTTATCTTTCTTTTGATAAATTGTATTCACTCAACTTTTGTTCGAATCTAATCCTTTCATATCTTCATCAACTCGTTGGTGGGCGGAGCTGCTCACCATAAGAACCTTCCATGAATTCCCGGTCGGCCATAGTTAATTGAAGTTCGAAAGAAATTGGATAGTGTCTGAGAGTGATGTTAACCTGCTAATGACCGAGCCCAGAAGGCCGAGAGCCCTCAAAACAAACATGGGGGGCCTCAAGGGACTAGCGTTGATGTGTTAGCTCCTTTCCTTTTATCCATCTGATCACTACGGCACCGGTTTTACTCTTGCAAGGCTAATGGGGTCCATCAAATTTTCCTAAATGCTACAAGACCAAAAGTTGGACATAAGTCGATCCTGATTAATTACGATCATTAATTACAATGTATAAGAAATGTAAAAATTGCAAATAATTGAAATTATTGATTATAATTAAATTATATTCATTTTCTTTTTTGTCCAATCTCCCGTCCATGTAACTAAAATAATAAACTAACATTTAAAAAGAAAATTACTTTCATGGTTTCAGATCATGTCTCTTAGAACTCGATTTGTAAGCATTATGTTAGTTAATAAATAATTAGAATCTTTGTTAGTGCAAAAATTTGTTTATCATATTTATAAATATAATTATTAATCGTTAGATTAAATTATTAAAATATAAAATTTTTTAATTTTAACCGCTTATCTTTTTCTTTAATTTAAATATTTATATTATTAATATTATTTAAAATATTTAAAAAATTACTTTTCTACTTAAAAAACATAAAAATAACTTCATATAAATATACTTATAATTTTAAATTTATAAAAAATAACATAAATTTAAATTTTTTTAATAAAAATTAAATAATTAAATATATATAATTTTAAAATATCAATAAATAATTAATATTTATATAAAAATTAAATTATTTGTATCATAAACATGCGCGGCACGTAATTATTTCTATCTTTTAACCTTTTCTTAAAGCTCTCTGTGTTTTCAACCGTCTCTCACTCCTCTTCGGTTTGATATGCTGAAGAAATTTGTAATATTTGCATTGCCCCAAAATTTGAAGAGGCTACACATCTGGCAACGAAAACAAATTCATGTTTTTTTTTTTTTTTAAATACTGTAGATGCTGATTTGCCAAGTAGTGAAATCTAAGTTTGCAACCATAAAGGTACCATCTCCTGATCTTTCTTGCCCCATTTCTTCCTTTAACATTGTTGTCATGGTGTGTTCTATTTAATTATTCTAAAAGTTCAGTTTACCATTTCTTTGTCAGCTCAAGATTGATTTTTTCCTTTTCGAAATACCACATTAGATAAGTTTCTGGCAGCTAAGGCTTGGTTTGATCAATTTTCCTCCATCCTAATTGTTTTGATACTGAAGTTTGGTAGAAGCTGGTGTAGTATTTCACGCTTGAATTTAAGATGGAATTTTAAACTTACACATGTTGCCAGCTCTTAGTTGGATAATTCTGAATAGTGGGGTCCTACTCCTTTCCATATCAGAGACGATTTTCCTGAAATGTTGACTTTTTCATTGATTCTTGAGTGCATGTTGTGACCTCATCATTGAATTCTTAATCTTCTCTGAGGTAATTTAAATTACGCTGCAAGTTGGCTCTTTCTTTTGGACCTTGTCTGCATGTTCTTGGTATTTATAGTCACGGTTTGGTGATACCTTTTGGTTGGGATTAAATATTAGTCAAGTTGAGCTCCTTGAGGCTGCGTTGGGGATCGCTAGTGACTGCAAAGCAACAAGTGTGGGAACTGTTCTTTCTTTTCTTTTTGTCCCACAGCCAGCATTTATGTCTGCTCTGTCTAATTTGGGATGACAAAGTAATTGCTGGAATCTTTGCAATAGCAAATATCCTCTCATATTCCTTTGGCGTTGTTAAGTGTGCTCGTCGAAATTTTGATCTTAAATCTGTGACCTTTAATTGACTTGTAACTTTGCTTGTCTACTTATGTATACAGATCCCAGACCTGAATTTTGAGATTCCTACAGAGGCACAACGTGGCAGTCTATCAACTGTTTTCCCCTACATCCATATCTTTTTATTTTATTTTAGTTTCTCTGTTGGTGTGACTGAGTTCTCATGGCTTGTTTTATCTAACCTGCATTTCCCTGGCCAAGTGCTTTTATATGGTAAAAAAAATTGTTGATTACGGAACTCTATGCTCAATTCCTATCAGGTCTTCAGTCTTGGATTTGTTCAGTAAAATCACTTAACTCCCATTTGTGGGACAGTGCTGATGTTCATAACAACTATTTATATATGTTATATATTAGTATACTTAATGTAAATCATATTGGAAATGGACCTCACATTTGCAATATTGTGAAAATAAAATAACAAAGTACAATTGGGGGTGGTGTCATTTGCATGCTTGAAGAAAAGAAAAATTGTAGAATTACAAATTAACTTCAAATTTGTTGTAAGCTTTGCATTGTTTCTTTTTCTTTCCTCATCTTCTTTATTATTTAATTTCCTTCAGTGGCTGTCAATTCAAATGTTTGAATCTGTTAGGGAGAAGCAATGAGAATAACGGATCTGGATAGTACTTGGTAGCTGAGTTTTCAATTTTGCTCTTTCTAGTACTAATATCTGGAAAAAGAAATCAATCATTTAACAGTGCTTGCTTGACTGACTGATCATATCTGGAAAAAGAAATCAATCGTTTACCAGTACTTGCTTGACTGATCATATGACCGCACCAACAAAGGGAAACCTTAGGTTGGTAAATTTTGCTAGATTCTGCAATGGAAAGTTTGCCTTTTACGTGCATTGACAAGCTTTTTAGATGCAACTTTGTTTCAATCTGGACATTAATTGTATGCTTGCTCTTTGAATGTTATTCTATTTATTTTGAGAACTTGATAGCTTCTTGAAAGACCATGGACTGCTACCAAATTCAGTTGCTTTGTTTATAAGACTACTGTAACTGGTTTTTAGGATTGCTGCATACTGTTTTAGTATTCACATGGGTCTCTGGTGTGCTATGGAAAGTTACTTGGAGCTTTTCCTGATATTGACTAAGCATCTTGTTGCTGCTATGGGTATGTTGTGTTGTTGAATTATGGTTTCTTTGAACGCTTGGCCAATTTGCATTATTCCTTTAGGTGGAAGGTATTCTAGTATGGGCAGCTGATGAGTTGCAGGCACTTCAAGAAGAACGCATGGTGTGAGCTTCTGATGAGTCACTTGGTGGTGTTTTAACTGCTTTCTTTCTTTTTTTAATGCCTTGTTCTGGGTTGCGGAAAGTGGATCCTCAGACTGCTGAAGCAATAGATAAATTCTTGCCGAAATTAAGAGTTTGTGCGTCAGGAGACTTATCTTATCTTTCACCTTCATTCTGGATGACCCTGCTGGGAACAGCTTCATTGAAAACCCATAAGCAGTTGCTTTTACTGCTAGGAACTTTTCATTGTCCATCTCTGGTTGTTTGTCTGCTAGGATTCTCTCTCTCTCTCACTCTCTCTCACACACACACACACACACACTCACTTGCTCAGATTGTGTTTGTGTGAGAGAGAGACATACAAAAACATAGTTATGTTTGCTTTTACAGACACCCTGCTTGCAAGCATATTATAACCTTCAAAGTTCTTGAGGACTTTTGGTCAAAGATCCATTGTGATTTTTCTGGGATTTGCAGCTGAATTAGTTTGTTCTTGGGCTGAGAACTTGACTGTTTCTTATATAGCGTGTTGTAATGAATCTTTGCACCGATTAAATTCAGAAAAGGATTTGAAAATTTGTGTGCAGATATGCTCCTTCCCTGGATCCATCATTGATTGTTAAGTTCTATGATTGAACTCTGGAGCAACAAGGATCATTAGGCTATCTAGTGGAACCATCACATTTGGGAGAACCTGGCATTGGGCCATCATCAGAGGTGATGCGCAGTGTTTCTGATCAAACAAGAAGAGTACCTCATGGATCAGTTGGAGCAGCAGCTGGACACAGCACAAAGTGATAGTGCAGAAATAGCAGAAGCTTTATTTCGGTACACTGCACCAGAGGAGGTAAATGTTGCTAACAATTTCTTTTTGAATTTGTGCTTATATGTCATTCCATATATATTATATTGCTTTTTTTGGTGTGCTTTGGTAGGTAATGACTTTTCCGTCGACTTGTGGAGCTTGTGCCACTAGGTGTGAGACTTGAATGTTCATCACAAGTATCCTTGACCTCAGTAATTCATTTTTGTCATCAATATTGGTTCATTTTATCACTGCAATTTTCCCATGTTGGGCCAGGACATTTAGATTTGCTAATGCAACTAGCTACTTTGGGCTTTTAGTTTATGGTTACATTTCCCCACGCATCTTGCTTTTCAACATGCAAGATTTCAATGTTCTGAGCAGCTTGCCATCATGTTTGTTGAAATATTTTGGTAGATTGCTTTGCAGCTTTTAACTTCTTTAGGTTTTGTATGATGATAAATGATAATCACATAAATGATTGAGGAGTATATCTATTACTATTGTCCTTTTCCCTGTATTTTCTTTTCCGATTTTCTCCAATCAGAGGCTTGTCAGAACCTAATCTACTGAATGGGGAGTAATTCTAGTGTTCTCCCCTGTAACTAATCCCCATTTTCGAGCTGCTGGGTTTTGCTCTTGTGGTTGCATTTCTATTCCATATTTCTTTAGGTTATATAGACTGAAATTTTATTGCAGCGTTAGTTGGGATGGGGCAAAAGGTGGATGGTTTGGAGAGTGCGGATTTGGGTGAAAGGATGGTGGGTACTTGTTTTTGAGTCTGGTGATTTCACCATCTATTGCAAGTTGGAAAGTGTTTTTGTATCTACCATTTTACACTTGTGAATTCTGTTGATAGTCCCTTTTTTGGAGGTTCTTAGTTCTGCCTCATTTTCATAGTTCTGTTATCATCAGTCATTGAAAAATAAAAAATATATATATATCATCCATATTTGAACTGTGGAGAGAAAAGAGCATGTTTATTCTGATAATAACACCTGAACCATTGAAAATGCTGTGGGAAAATATGTGAATTATGACATGAGTATCAATCATGTCAATGTAATTAAAGTTCACTTGTCATGCTACAAACCATTTCAACTCACTATTGTGATTAGAGTAGACTTTGTCGATTGTGGAATGTGGAAAGAGCTAGAGAGATAAGTGAGCACCCATTGAGAAAGTAAGCATAATCAATGGAGGGATGGCCACCAATACGTTGAGATGCTAATACAAGGATTTTGTTTTGGAAGTCCACTTTAGGTATCTTTTCTTGGATGTGTTAAAAAAGCTCTATCCACTTTGAAAGGTGCATACCTTGGAACTACTGCAGTCAATCAATGATGGGTTGTTCTATATGAACCATTAATTGGGAACTAGGATTAGTTGCTGTTTATATTAGTGGAATTCTTATGTTGCATGTATTAGGGACTATACTGTGAGTCATTTGACGTTAAAATTGTAGAATGTAACTGTAACTTTTAAGGGCTTATAATTTTATGTGATTCTGATTCTGGTTTAGCTTTGTGTGATTTTATGTGTGCACCTGTTCCATATATATATATATATATATAGAGGCACACACAACACACATTGAAAAAGCTGTAAAGGATGAGGTAAGCCAGTTTTAACTGAGGGACTGATAAGAACAATTTTACAGCTCAAGATGGATCTTTTGAAGGAAATCTAGTCTATTTTTGGTATGCAAACATATTTATTTTGAATGAGTTCATGACAAGGATTTTATTTCACATCTGTAATATAATTTGTCATTTTTATTTGTCTGTTTGTTTTCTTTGGTCTGTGACTCCTGGATTCACTCTTGTTCCAGTTTCTTTTAGTATAAGTGGAACTCTATTGTTTGTCCTTCTCTCAGTGATGTAGTTTAGACATATGCTTTGAGCTCAACATAAACACACATGTGTTATTGGCTGGAGGTTGAAGAATTAGAGTTGTTTCTCAATTTTTAGACTTGCATGCATTTTGCATGTGTCTTCAAATCATGTTCTGACAGTCATTTGTGTTACCAGTCAGATACTCCCAGACCTTTACTTAGAGCTGGCAAGTGGTAAATTGGGTGGAGTAGTTACAACTGTTGAAGGTTTGATTACAAAATTCAGTAAGTATACAATTTCATGTGATTAATGTGTTACTGCATCAATATTTCATTCTTAATTACCTTCAATCTGTTCATTTAAAATTTATATTCCATTCTCCTATATTCTTATTCTTTAGTCTTCTCAAAATGGACACAGTGCATATACTGTCCCATGATGCATCCCATGTTATTAGCTAATGAGCCATTGGTCCTTCACAGACAGCCAAGTGGCTGACAGCTTGAACTTCCAAATTGGAGGTCTCAGGGTCATACCACCCAATGGGATGAGAATGAATTATGGAATACCTAAACCATTTGATGGGATTGAGGTGGGGGCTGAGTTGTGTGATGGGTGAAGACTACCCCTTGTTGTGTAGGTACATAGCCCAATGGGCCTCTTAGTGGACCAAAAGTGGAAAAAGCAAAATTGAATGAGCCATTGCCCTTTCCCTTTCTTTTCTCAGAAAGTATACAGAATATTTGAGGTTCTACAATTTTCTGACTATACTATGGTATCAAATGGGGGGAGGTTGTTTCTTTTTCCCTGTTTATGCTCCTGTGCCTTTAATTGATTCATCATTTGATTTGTCTATGGAATAAAATTTTTGATGGCTTGCCTTGCATGGTTACCACTTCCTAGCTAAATGTTTGTAACTGTCATGTATAGGCCTTGAGAGAGTGCATGGGTTTACATTTGGAGATAGCCTTGATGAACTTAAAAAAGGCAAGTGGCAGGAATTTAAAGCAAAGCTAAACAATATACCATGTTTGGCCACTCTTTCATGAGTCAGTTAAGAGAAGTGAACAGTTCTGAATTTTCCCTTTCTCCCTAATTTTTATTTGGGGTTTTTTGCTGGCTCATTTTCCTATTGTTGTTTCTATTTTGTGCAGCTGATCTTGTCTTGGAATTTTGTGGCTCTCTGTCTGTTTTACTCATTTTTCTCTGTTCACTATTTGCTAATGTGATGAGCATGAGGAAATGATCTTTAATGCCATCATGAACCGCTAGTTCTTAATTAATTTGCCAGGAAAACAGTGGCAGAATCTCTGGTGTTCTTGAATGCCTCCCAATTTTCCTTAATGTCTTCAATATCTTTAGAATGCATGAGCCCAGTGTTTCCCTTAGCCAATATTTATTTTCCACCATGTCAGGTAGATGATGGTGTGCAAATGTTTTCAACAAGAAATTTCCTATTTTGCTGCTTTTTTCTCTGGAGATGTGTTTCACTTCCATTTTTGATATTCTTGCCTCTTAGCCTTCTTTTCACTATTATTTCATTTGCAGCTTTTGAATATTAAAGAACCTTGGACTTTAATTCTTGATGATGCATTAGCAAATTCTTTTATTGCTCCAGAAACTGATGATATTAATGATGACGATCAGTTAACATGTAAGTCATTTTCCTTCACACCTTGGCTTTTAGGCAGGTTTAATGTGGTGTCTGATTGTTCTGTTGTGGATTTTTGGGATTCATCTGGGTGGATGAAGTTGCTGTTGCCATAAGCTTCTGTGTTTATATGGGTAGGAATTAGCTTCCTTAGTTTAAGGTACTAAAAGGGATAACGAGAGGTAAACTTAAAAATTCCACCTTTGAAAAAGGCATGTCGATTGCCATTTGTGCTTGAATGACATATTGCCATCTTTTTTTTTATTTTTTCGATTCTTATTGTTCTTCCCCTGCTTGGCAGGGGCAAAGAATGGGGATGGCTTAAAGGCGAGGGCATATTATTATGGACAATCACATGTAGTATTGCAGAAATGTTTGCCAAAATATACATATGATTTGGGAGCTTACCCTTTGTGGAGCAGCCAACTGGTGACTTATTGTTCATCATCAGCGTGCCAATCTTGATATAGAATGACTAGGATACAAATCTTAGATAACAATTATATGCTATGTGTTATCCCATGATTCATCATATTTGACAGTTGCATTTTTGGGGACTTTTTTTTATTGTCAATTCTTTAATGCACGCATTAAACTGATTGAATTGTTGAAGGGAATTTGCGTTAGAAGAACATAGCAGCAAGTCTTTTGGCCTTTGAATCTGTGATGACTTGTAAAAGTAAATAATTTTCATGAAAAATTCTTCCTTTTTTTGTCAAAGATTCTTCGATAAAATTTCTAATTTGAAAAGGTTATTAGTAGTACAATGGAAATCCAAGATGCTTGTACAAATAACACTTCTTCCATATTGACTAAATCTGGATACTTCAATGATTTTTTCCCTCAAAGGAATAAGATTTGTGGCTCTGTCCTGTACTGGTTAAGATTAGTTTAAAATTTATTGGTAGACATTACTTTCTTAAAGACAAAATTGCCAGTTCACCTACTGTGTTGTGACAAAATTGGTAGACATTATTGCTAGCTGTTTATACATTCATGTCACTCAGCTACTCTACTGTGTTGTGAACCATGCTCTATTTGCCATGTTCAGTTGAGGAATATGAGAGATCCTGGGGACAGAAAGGAGTTGGGACTGAATGATAATGATACTTCTGTCAGCTGATGCCGCCTACAATTCAATGACCTGAAATGAGAGAAACGGAGGCATAAAATATTAAAATTTCCAGTTTTCTTCTCCTGCTGTGTTTGTTTTTCCTCTCAGTTCGTGGGCTTGGGAGCTTTAATGGCATTTTCGGATGGATGTTAGTGGAGGTTGGTATTTTCAGTGGATCTCATATGCACAAAAATTGTTAAACTGAGCTGCATTTGATCCTTCTTTTATAAACCTTTTCTGATAAATCAAGTATTAAACTTTCATTCAATCTCCTCCTTATATCATATAATTTTGATGATCATACTTCTGTTCTTGTGTTATTTCATAGGAATTGAGATAGTCGTTAGCATTTTTTTCCCCAATTTATATTGTACGATAGGTAGTTTAGGTTAGGTTGAAATATTGAGATAAAGCATCGATTCATAATTTATTCAATCCTTTGCCTTTAATTAACCCAAGTTGATGAACTTTACTTAACGCAAGTTGATGAGTAATTAGGTTAAAAGTTCTCCAAAGTGTGTGCTTTATGAATCCAAGCTTCTCCCAACCTCATATTTGACTATAATTCATGGATGTGTTCGATATAGCACTGTGGGGGACAGGAAATAAAACTATTCCATAATCCCGTTTAAGGGGATGACAGGAAAAAATGGGCAACGTTGTCTCTTAATCTTACTTTCCGGAAGAGCCCACTTCTTCTTAACCAATGATTTCGTGTATGTGTGTACAGGTTTCTGTCACATGAAATGGCACTTACGTAAAGCAAAAATGATTTTCCTCGTTTATTTATTTGAAGCCTCCAATTGTATCAGGCGTCAGGTAGGACTTTCTCGATTTCTACATATAAAAGCTATTAATTCTAATATTTGCTATTAATTCTAATACTTTCTTTCTACGAGAATGACACTGGGCAAGAATTACAAGTAACACTTGCCATCGTTAAAAATTTTCGTCGTAAAAACATCTACTAGCACAATTTCCAATGACTAATGCATACAGGAAATCCAAAGTTTAGTTATAAAAATCAAAGAAAAAAAAAAGGGGTAATTTATAATGATCTAAATAGCCTTTAACAATATAGAGCAAAAAAAAAAAAAAAAACACCGAGGATATTTTATTCCCTTCATATATTTATATATTGAACCTTCTAAATTTTAACAAGTGGCAATGCATTAGTTGAATTTTTAAAGCTATCACACTTGAAACTTACAAATAAATCAAGTTGTGATATCCTCCGATAACAATTATTTTGACATCTAAAACTTAGTAGTTTAGTTAGGCAACATTGATGACTTCTTTCGTCCCTCCCTCAACTTCTTAAACTGTCACTCCAAGAAGCAAACTTCCAGTCCTATTTACAGCGTTTTTGCAATGAACTTCTCTGTCATAACGGCCTTTATCGTGTTCTTAATTTTAGCAATTTATGTAATCTCTTAATCAGAAAAGTGGTATTTTAGATTGCAAAAAACGTCCCAATCCAATATTTCATACCATTCAGGGCCTTATAATGAATGATATGGTCTATATCATGTAGTGCCGGGTTCTAACACACTTTTTTTTTTATATTTCTTTTTTTTAAATCGGGCGTCGTCATGTCAGTTTCTCATGTTTTCTTTCAGAGAGTGCAGAAGAGAGACGGGAAAGGAAAAGATTTACCAAAACAGAACTGTGGAGGACAGGTAGGCGGTGAAAGGCAGATTTGAAATTAATCATACTAAGAGTTGACTCACTTTTAAATTGTTCTATCTTAACGAACAGATCAACATGATGTTCTCTGATATGCTAAAGTAATCAGAATCTCATATGCTAAAGTTACATAACTCAAAATTCAATGTATCCAAAGTTATAAATGTGCTCAAATCTCGAGTAACTCTAAATCTCAAACAAGTCTTTGACCCCAATTTATAACCTTTGATTTGGGTTTGAGCCCCCGAGTTATAATCTTAGTAGACTCCGATAGTATGGTACTTATAATCAAAGTAGCAGTCGGGACATGGCTGGCTGGCAAAAGCAAGTCAAGAATACAAATTTTGACCAGGCCAGAAGCAATTAACTCACATCTGGAAAAGCCCTGCAAGTTTTTTGAACCCTGATCCCTAATTACGACCAAAAAAACAAAGGAAGAAACAGCCAAAGTGGGGTCCAATGCTTTAAAAAATGGGCGACTTTTGTATATAATTATTTGCTTGCATTAAATTTGCCTCATGACTACTATTTACAGTCAAACCACAAAAAAAAAAAAAAGAACTTTGCTTTCCTTGAAATTTTCTTCTTTTTATGCACTTTCTAGGTAATCAGGCAAACCTCATCCTACATAATAGTTTCGGATTTGAATATTAATCATTGTATTTTAGCTTTGGCGTGCCAAAAGAGCCACCGAGAAATTAAAAAGAAAAAAGAAAAAAAAAAACGGATAAAAGATTAGATTATCTCCTTTCGTAAAGTTGTCGGCGGGACCTTTGGTTTACGGTCAAGAAAGAGCAAAAACACAATCGGCCCACAAATCTTAATCCACTCTCGAACCTATCTATCATTAAATTCTTCATAGGCATTTTGCATGCGAGATGCTACTTTGTCAAAATCCCTTGGTTTCTGGCTTGTTTTTGCGATAACATTAGATTTGATTCAATCAATTCTGTAATGAAATTGAAGGAGCTGGTTAGGTAACTAAAATCATTTTTACTTGTTATGGTCTTAAAAATAAAAAATTGAATTGGATTTTCTTGACAGACGTAAGGCTTTTTCAAGTTATATAATTTAACTGATTGTGCAACTGTTCTTATTCACACTAGGTGTACTAATGGAGCTTCTTCTTCTTGTTTTTTTTTTTTTTTTGAAGCTCCACTTGCATTTCCGACCCATGCGTAAAGAAATAATGTTAATAACTTTTATATTATATATATATATATATATTTAATAATATATTATCAACTGCATATAACCTTTTCCACCGACGAGAAATTTTGGATTTGCCAGTGGGTCGGCCTCTCAGACGTGTGTGAGTAGTGGAGAAAGGGACTGACTTGCAAATGAAACAAGCTCCCTGTTTTGTCTCTGGTTATTCTACTGCTTCTGTTAAAAGCATTAAGACTCCTTTGACCCGTGGATATTCTTTTTAACTTTTTATTTTATTTTATTTTATTATTTTTAATTATTTGTTTTTTATAAATTTTGGCGTTAAGCTTCCCGTTTGATCAAAAGAACGAAAAAGAGTGGTGAGGGTTCTTGTCTGCATATGCATGTCTGCTGCGTCCGTTGTGGTTTTAGATGCCAAATGTTGAGGCCGTTCTACGGTTGTTCTCGGCTTGGCTGTACACAATAAATTCTCGTAAGTCTGAAATTTTTTAGAATTTTTATAATTAACTCTTAATTTCTTAAAAAGAATTTTTAAATCTATCTTAACTATTTAATTTTTGTTTCTTATGAGTTTTTTTTTTGATAAAAATTATTCAAATTATTAAATATATTTTATAGATAGCTCCTTAGAATACATCTTAAAATATAAAAATATATTTACGTATGTATTCGTTAAATTTTTTTCAAATATATAAAAGAATAAAAAACATATATTTTTTTCCCTATAAATTCTTAAAAAATGAAACAACTTTAAAGTTTTCCTACTTTTATATATATATAAAAATACACATAAATATACTTTTAAGATATATTTTAAATATTTTTATTAGATATATTACATATTTAAAAATTTTATTAATTCTCGCCAAAAAGATGACTTCTGTAATAAAAATTTAAAATTTAAAATGGATCTAAAAATATAATAATATTTAAAATTTAATTATACAAATTATCAAAAATTTAGGATTTAACGAAAGCTTAACCAACTTATAATCTAACCTACGTTTATTCACCATCTGTTCAGTCCACCATAACGGTAATAATTTTTAATGTTCATAATTGCATTAAAAAATGTGAAAAAAAAACAAAAAAAAAAAGAAAACGTGACATTAACATGTGCAGCCAAGCTCTCCAGATCCACTCAGAGTCTCCTGCAGAACCTGCAATGGCTCTCTCCCCAAGAAGTCCAAAAGAGAGAGAAAGCTTGAGAGGGGAGAGATCAGAAAACAGACCAGACCCATCACTTGAATCATGAAGAGAAAGAAAACCCAGAATCAAAAGACCTAAAAAAAAACACAGCCACTCAATGGTCATTAATATAAGAAGAACAAAAGCTAAATTTGATTGATTCTGTATCGTATTAATCCCTAAGCACTGAACTTAACAGTAACATGAAAAAAAAAAAAAAAGCCGCCACTTCCGTAGGAGATCCGGAAAGCCAAAAATCTAACAAAAATAAAATATAAGGTCCTTATACAAATGTACGTAATTTCCTTTTTGTTAACCATCTCAGAGAAAGAGAGACAGAGACAGAGAAATCAAGAAGACGCCCAAAAATAAAAAGTAAATAACTTGGAGAAGAGAGCCATTTGTTTCAAGAATCACTGTAGTCACGCCAGCAAATGAGCATAGTAACACACCTCCTCATGATGTAGAACCGGGCTCTCTGCTCTTTAACCAATCTTGCACACTTTCTCGTGAAAGAACACCTTCTCTGTGACTGCGATGAACCCCTCGTGAGCGGAGTTGTTGAGGCGCGGCTTCGCGATAGTCCTTCCTTCTTTGACGACTTCCACTTCTCATCAAAGTGAACATCTGGGGGTGCACTTGCGCTATGAGCAAGAGTGACAGCCATGATTATAACGAAAAATTATTTTTGTTCTCCTCCTTTTCTTTTCTGTTCTTTGGGTGAGCTTTTCAGCAAAAGAAAACCAGAGAGAGAAGGAGAGTTGAAAAACAAAAGAAATATAAGCAGAGTAGTTAAGACAGAACGGTGGGTCTACTGGGGTAAAGAGACGGAGTCACCTAAGAGGGGAAGGAAGTGTGGGGGTTCGGGTTGTTATTTAATAGGTTAGGGGAAAGAAAAATGGAGACTGCAGCTGGGTAAGGCAGTGGCGTCACCAGGGTCCCTCTTTGCCCGGAGAGGCTTTTTGTTTTTTCAATTAACGAGGCCTCGTCTTGTATGTATTTTTTATTATTTTTTTTAATTTTATCATAAATTATTGGATTAAATATTTTATGGCCAAAAAATGTTATTTTATTGAGGTGGGTTCCCAATACACAGGGCAGGGTCTATCGGAAGGGTGATTTAACGCACGAAATCTCACTGGGCTGTGTGTGGGGCTATTAGTTTGCCCGTCTTTGAAGTTCTCAGTCAATCAAATTAAATTCCACTAACCTGGAATTACGGTCATATACAAAATAGATCTTTATTTCTTCAATACCTCTTGCAAACTAATAGATGTTACCTGATAAGGCACTCACTAAGGAAGATATTCGGCGGGTTGGTGCTGCACTTGATATTGGAGATGGGTTAGAATCATGTAAAAGGGTCACGGCTAAGAATTGGAGAGAACCTCCAACATTAACACTCCGATAATTAAATTAGTATGTAGCATGAGAGATATAAAAACGGTGCTTGAGTTATTACCTTAGAACAAAGTGTTATGGTCTCATTTTATATGTTTGCGGAGTATTATAATTAGTGAATTTTGAATGGTGATAGGAGAAACGAGAGAGTCTATTCTCGTGATGTGAATTGGGTTATAGTGCATTTTCCTAGACTTATGATGAGGATTTTTATGAAATCTTAACTTTGCACTTAACTTGTTGGAGAAGTGGGTTCGATCTACAAGTCGCCCCGAGCTTATAGGTCACCTTGGGGCTTCGGGGCCGGGCTTCTTAGGTCTTGGTTAGGATTACATTTGGTAGTCGTTTTTTGGCTTCCTTATTAGTAAGTATAAGTGTTTTTTTTGTCCACTGCAACAATTTATATATATATATATATATATATATATATATATATATATATATATATATAGAATTTGTAAGCCTTTGTGTGCATGACATACCTTTCATTGGATAAAAAATAACGTTAATCTAGCTTTGATATTTTCAGACTACAACATAAACAATGTAACTATTAGATAAGAGGAAAAGGGCTATTTCATGTCATAATGATTTATTTGCAAATGTGTGCTAATTATTTCCTATTTATTATTCTTAATAGGGAACATATATATGCTTCTAATTTTCTTTGATTTGATAATGTTATAGGCATGATCATAAAAGAAAATTTCAATAACAAACATTTTGTAAAGTCAAGTCAAGAAATAGTCTCTTATAATAACTAACTCACAATTTCTATAATAAGATAGCTCATTTATAGAAGAGGTTGAGGGAAAAAAAAAAGTAAAATTGGATATTAAATTTCTTATATAAGAATGTATTTATTAAATATTAATTTTAAATCTTGAAATGAAATAATTTTATATAAATAATATATTTAAATTTATAAAAATTAAAATCATTGATATATTTAAAAAGTTTACCTTTATTGTATAACTAATTTCTCTCCATTAACTTTTCATTATTATCACACACTTTTAAATGAAATTTTCATACATATTAAGAAGGAAGATAGGTTCTATTGATAGATATGCATACACATATAACTGTAGAATCTAAATTAAATATATTTATCAATATCTAAATCAAATTCAAGATTATAATAATGTATAAATCTTTTTTCATTAATCAAATTATATTATAATTAAGTTTTAATAAGAATATTATTTAGAAATATTCTAATATTATTAATCAAAAATTTCTAACATCTTCCATTTACCTAGATTAAAAATCTATCACATTAATCATTATGTATAAATGATGATAAAGTAAGTTTTTATAATTTCATCATAATTTGATAATAAATTATTTAGTATAATTATGATAGTTATGTCCTATTCATTCAAAATACTTGTTTTCATATACTACAATACTTGTAATTGACCAAAATTAATAAGGTATATATATATGAAACATAATTTCATAATAGTTCACAATAATGCATATGTAAATATAAGATAATAAAAAATATATAATGTATGTTAGAAATACATTAATGAGTTTAGAGTGTCGTTAAATCACATAATCATCATTAGTATGTTTTTTACATAATATTGATTGTAAATAATGTATTAATCGAATATCATGAGATCAATTAGTGATTTATAGACATTCTTTATTTTTTAAACTTTTTTTAATGATAAAATAGTTTAATTCTTAAAAGTTTGGTATCCTTTAAATATTTATTATTTTTAGAGAAAAATACTGCTATAAAATTATCATATAAAGTTTTAGTAACTTGGTAATAATGCTGACAACTTCAAATTGTAAAATAAAGTTTCACAGTTATAATGTATAAATTATAATTTTAAATCATATTACAAACTTTACTTTTATAATATATGAAGTAATGATAAATAGTTTTTTATTATTTTACAAAAATGCTCTTTCTTTTAATAAGAATAAGTAGCTAAAAGTGAACTTTTTACTATCGATACATCCAATAAAGTTTGAATTTAAATATCTAATTAGATCTAAGTGATTCAATTTTTTATATACAAGTATGTAATTCTTTGTTCCTTTAAGTACTTTAATACTTTCTTTATAACTTTTTAATGATTCATTTAAGAATTACTTTTATACTAGTATAACATTTCAACTATCCAATTGATATATGATCTAATGTAGGTTTATAAGTACATCAAGTTACTAAAAATAGAGACATATGAAATAGTTTCATTTTCTTATGTTTCACATTATTCTTATAATATTGTATGAGATTAAATTTATTACCTTTTTTGTATGAGAACAATACTAGGAGAATACTTATTCATATTGAATTTTTCTAAAAATTTTTTGATACAACTTTTTTTAGATAATTATAACAGTCCTCGTGATTTATTAGGGAACATTTATGTTTCTATTACATAAGATGTCTCAGTCATATTTTTTATTATAAAATTATTTTAGAAAAATTCTTTAATTTCATGTAATATACATAAAATATTAGTAATATAATACATCGTCAACATGTAGGACTTGAAAATGAACTTTCTCTTATGAATTTCTTGGCATATACACCAATTAATAATGTTCTTTGTTGAATCTAAAAATATCATAATATCATTAATCTTTATATGCTATTGTAGATAAACTTATTTCAATCCATATATTGGCTTTTTTTTTTAAATGTAAATACTATTTGATCTTTACCTTTTATAGAAAAAAACCTTTAGGTCAATTCATGTAAATTTCTTCTTTAAGATCTTTATTAAAAAAATGTGATTTTTATATCCATTGATGTAACTCCAAGTTATAAGAGACACAATGTAATAATAAAATTTAATATTGTTATGACACATAAAAATAAAATTGGATTCTTATTGAATTCAATATTACAATTTTAATTCTTACAAATAAATCATATAATCATTCATAATAGTTAATTTCTTTCTTTTTGACATCTTCTTAATATTATTTTTTGTGATTTATTTATGTTAGTTAATAGTGAGTTAGTTCTTTTAAAGAGATTGCTTCTTTATCCAAATATTTTTCAATTTACAAAATAATATTTAGTATTGTAGTAGACAAAAGTACTGTTATAAGAAAAAAAATATTTACTCTGATTTCTTTTATATCTGTATTTTGACATTTATTAGTTTCACTAATTTTACCACTCTCAATAAATCTTACATTACTAGTTTTTACAATTTTTAGATTATAACTATACTCTTTAAATTTCTTTATGTAACTAATAAAATAACTATTAATCGCTTGAAAGTCTAACTTCTTTTTATTTAGATTTTTACTTTGTTAGATAACCCTCAATATCCAAGTGCTTTAAATTAGGTTTCTTTTATGTTTATAGTTTAATAAGAGTATTTTGAATTATTTTATTAAGAATTTTATTTAAAAAATAGTTTGCAATTTTAATTGCATATATTCACAAAAATTTGGGTAAGGAAGGGTTACTCATTACACTCCTAACTATATTTATTAACGCTTAATTACAAATTTTTGTCACACCTTTTGCTAAGGTGGGCTTGATGTAATTTATCATACACACATGTCATAACTTTTGATAAAATTTTACAAATAAATCAGGGCATTACTTCGTATCATTATATTTTTTATAATATTCATCACCACTATAAAATTTTATGATTTTTATTTTTTATCTAATTATGTTAAGCTCTTTTATATATACCTTTAAAAATATCTAATAATTAAAATTTTCATGAAACAAATAGATATAACTATAAGGTAAAAAAATAAAAATATATAAATATGATGATATATAACTTTTCATTAAAAGTCGGAGTGTCAAAATATCTATAAATATTGGTGTATATAATTTCAAAAAGCTAAGTGCTTTTTATGGTATATTTGGTTTACTTATACTTAATGCAACCTATATATGTTCTAAGATCAATAAAATCTAGAGTTAGAAGAATTTTATTAGTAACTAATCTCACTAATTCTCCTTTGAATATATGACCCAAAATGTTTGTGCCATAGGTGAGTTAGATTTTCATTTATCATGTTATACTTAAATCTAATATTATGATGCACATTAAGTTAAAATTTTGCAAAAACATCATCAAATTTCAATTTATATAAACTGTCAATAAGAATATTTGAACTAATAATACCAATATTTTTATACAAACTAAAATAATAGGATCGTAATAAATTCTCATATCATATTAGATGCATAAATAGTAACATCGAAATCAATATACCAATTATTATGAGAAAATTTAGTTAAGTTTGATCCAAAACATAATAAAGCATTTTGTTTACTTTTCTTTTGAACAAAACATTGTATTTCGAGTAATTTTTATAATAGTGCCTAACTTTCTTTGTAGAGGTGACATTTATCATCTTTTTGTTCCATTTTTTTAGTCTAAAGAGTATAAATAAACTCTCTTTTTTCTTAAGTTGGTTGACTTTTTAAACTAAACTCTCTTTTTTCTTAAGTTGGTTGACATCATTATTACAATTACTTTTATAAATATATGACATCATTTTTTCTTAAGTTGGTTGACTTTTTCTTATATTTCTCACAACTTAAATCTTTAATAGTAATGAGTTTACTCATTAATAGTATAATTCAAGATTTATAACAATTAAGTGAAAATTGACTTGTTCATGTTATTATAAAAAGTTCAATCCATTAAAAAAAAAAACAATAGTTGAAACATATAACTGAATTGTCATATCTAAATTACTATAAATGTTCATAATTAATTATAAGTTGAATAAAACAATTAAAGTAAGTTGTAGTTTTTTTGAAAAATTTTATAATAAACTATTATAAGTAATATCATAAATTACTTTAATAGGTAAATTAAATATTATTACTTAAATATATTTGATATCTTTGGACAAGTAAATATATTTAACTAAAAATATTAATATTTATTAATCATAGAATAATAATTTACTTTTGAATAAATTTTGAAATTTTAATGATAAAAATGAGAGGTGTAAGTGTTGCGATAATAGTGATGAGTGAAAGCTATGTAGCAATATTCCACAATAGCATTTTTTAGCTGAACGACTAGTATGACCATAAATCTAATAAGTGACCCTAGATATGCCAAATTGTTAGTTGTGATGGTGAGGAAAAGATGATATAGGTTAAGAGTTAGGACTAAAAAATGCTTATAAGAATTGCCATGGTGATTGTTAAGTGTTAGATTATTGAATTTATGACTAAAATTAGTAAAGATGGGCATTTCATTGGCCTTTTCCTCCTGTCTCAGTACTGTTTCAAAATCAATCAACTTGTTATGAAGTTCTTCAAATAAGGTTGGAGATTCTTATGCTCTAATGATAGTCACGAGTTATTTGAATTAAGAGCTTAACTTATTTAAAATGTGCATGATCAAATCCTTTTTTGTTAAAGGAGTATGTAAGATGGCTAGCTCATTTGAAATAGTCTTAACACCTTGAAGGTATTGTACAACTAATTAGGTACTTTATGGATCAAACAACCATTCCTTAAGAAACAAGACTTTGGAATAAAGACGATTGGCATAATGTTTTGCCAACTTTTCTTATACATTTTAAGAGGTTTTGGCTAAAGCAATCAAAGACACAAGTGCTTTAAAAATTAAAGTAATAGTTGTATGCAAGCGAAATTAGGCTAGCTTAAACTAGGTGGCATAAGTAGGATTGGTTATTAATTCACCATTTTAGTTAATGATTTTTGGGGGATATGACTTTTAGCCATTAATGTGACCAATAAGTTTACAGCCAAGGTGAAAAGAGCTAATTTTACTCTCCATGAGGGATAATTGGAGGCTATAAGTTTTAAAAGGAGTCGAGTTATGACATTAATGGTAATAAGGTCATATTGTTGGAGGGTATGCTAGTCACAAGGACATTTGAGGTTGAAGAAAAGAAGAGAGTATATTAACCATGGTTTTGAAACTTTGCCATCAAGTGGAAAACTTTGATAATATAAGGAGATAAAATGTTCTTAATAAAAAAGACTACATTTGTATTGATATTGCATATGCAAATGTATACATATACACAATATGAGATTTAGAAATACAATCAAATAAAATTAAGAAAAAACAAATTAGTCTCTATCCTTAGTAGCAAGATAGATTGATCCTTATTCTTATTAGTTTAGGATTATGGTTATCTAATAATAATTAAGAAATGGAAATGTTTTCTAAAAGAAAATATAAAGTAACAAAAACACACTAAGTTAGGCAGAGTTAGCTAAAACTATTAATTTGATTAACCTAGGACGTAATTGTGGCTCTTCATTGTTGATTTGCTTCTCAGTAGTTGGATAATGTGCAATTTAATAATTTAAAGCTAAGGATATATATATATATATATATTCAATATTTCTTAAGGTTAGACCCATGAAAGAAATTTACACCAAAATCTCACGGACACATTATTTGGCTATTTCATCAACCCTAGACAATAAATAATGATGTCAATCCCAAATCCTAATCAAGAAATAATATTTTAAATACACAAGTGGTTAATAGTATGTTTGGCATTGCCATTAAATTTTGTTAATATCTTAAAACCTATAATTAGCAAACATAATTAATTGTTTGATAACAATTAGTAGTGTTTTGGAAAAAAAAAATTATTAATAAAATTAAAAAGGATCAAAAAAAAAATCGCTAATATAATTAAATTATGATTACTTTATGTAATAATAAGCATTTTGGTCTTAAAAAAAACTATAATGCATTTTTTGCATTTTTTCATTACACCAAGATAGTGTAATTCTAAAATACAAGTTAAAGTTGTGATATGTTTTATCTAATTACAAATTTTGGAGTTTACTAAATACTACTAAATTTGTATTTGACTCAAAAAATAGATTTTTCAATTGCAACCGTCACCCTAAACTTTTTGTAAGTCTTTATCCACTTTAGGGATTTTATGCCAGAGATTTAGAGAAAAAGAGAAAAATAGGTATTCTTTATTTCATAATTTGTGCTTTGGTGAACTTCTTAACTAAAAAAGAATTCAAATACATTATAATTTACTATTTGACTCATCCTAAGTTTCCAAATAATGATCTATAAAATTAGGGGCAATAATGAAATTAAAACTAATTATATTAATAATTTTCTTTATCTAGTTGACAAAAAAATAAAATTAAAATGACAAAAAAATCTAATTTAATAAAAATAATTAAGTAAAAGGTAAAATAATTTAATTTTAATGTATAATTATAAATATATAATAAGAATTTGAAAATGAACTTACTAAAAATGTTTTAAAGATACCTCAAATAAATTTTTTAGTGATTTATAAATTAGACTTTAAAAAACATTAAGTGAATATTTCATGAGTTTAAACAAACTTAATTTATCTTTTATTCAAGGTTGTGTTATTTATTAAACAAATCTTGAAATTAAATTTATTGGATAAATTAAGAGTTCAAATAATCTCTTATTGAATCAAATTATTAAACCTTTTGTGAACATGTAGACTCATTTGGATTCATGGACAAACCTAAAGATGCTGCCCTTATAAATAGAATGCATTGCATCTTGATGTTGATTTATTCGATATTAAAGGCTAGGATCAGTCATAATGACTTGACATTATAAGGTATTAAACCATTGAGTGATTCATAGTGTTATTTTATGCTTTTGGATTTGTCCAAAATATGCACCTATAATTAGTGTTGATTACATGGATATGGAAATTTTGGTTTTTTTTTAACAAAAAATAAAAGTTTTTATTAATTTATAATAGAGATTCTAAATATGTTCTCAAATAAAATTCCTTAAAACTGATTTAAGGGGGCAATATAATTTAAGTAAGAAAGAAAAAACCTTCTTAAGTTCATTTTGCCAACTAATTGGTTAGTTAATTAGTTATTCTAGGGATCTAACAAAGTTTAGCCCTATGCACTTGGACCAGTCACTCACACATATCACAAATTATAGGTGCCACTTTCGAGGGGCATAAAAGAGTTAGGTCTAACAATGTCTTGTATAGTAGCTCACAATTAGTTTCTAAGGTAACATTTTGCCACTTCCCTTTAATCGTTACCATGGTAGCCAATTTAAGGGCCAGAGTTTTTGCTACTAATGTAGATGTCTTATTGTAACCCCTTTTGCTAGTAGTCCCTTATTGTTTTTGCAAATCACAATTAGTCCAACCCCACCTCTCATCTCGGCAAAAGTGGAGTTGCAATTGATCTTGATTGCCTCCTCTAGGGGGGTATCCAAATTAGTTGGATATGTATTTAAGGTGAGGTCTTTGAGGGTCTGTTTAATAAGAAGATTAATGAAACCAATATCCTTGTAATCCCTTTGTACATTTCTAATGGTAATAAAGGAATGAATAACGTTTTCTTTTGTCCAAAGTTAGCACTTGGCTGCCAAATGTTCCCACACCAAGTGCTAATCTTTCCAAAAAAATTATTTATCTTAATAAGATGCTTCCTTACCATTACCCTCCAACAAGAGCTAAAACCCTCTATATGTTTTGTGTTTGGCAAGTATGTGAACTCTCCCTTAAACCAAGTAATAGGAGCTTGATCATAACCAAGAAGTGCATGCACTTTTTTCTTTGGTTGCTTGTCATATATTAAGCATATATCATGAATAATAATCTTGCATGACTCTTTAATGAATCTTCCATGACCATAAGGTACATTAGGTAAATGAAAGCTTCGCTTTGATCTCTCATTGATTGCCTTCTCTAGTGGTAGTTATGATGTGATAACCCTTTTCAGCAAAGTAAAGGCTATAGTTGTCATGATGCTAGACTAACCTATCTTGTTGTATTTTATGGCTAAGTGGAATTTGCTTGATAACTTGTGCTTCTTGCAATGAAAATAATTCTCTGACTTGATTCATCTTTTATTTCTGCAGATTTGAATCAATTAACTGACCCATTATAAATTCTTGTGGTTTATAGAAGCAGGTTGTGCTAATCTTAAAATTGGGAAGCCCTAGAACCCAAGGAGCACTCTAAATGTTAATTGATCTGTTATCTTCAATCTCCTATTGCAAGCTAAGTGAATGAGCTTATTTGCCTTATAAGAGGCTGTTACCAAAATAAGCTATGATTTTGCCGAGCCATGGGAAAATTCTTATATGAAAATATTTTCCTTAAAGCACCTCAACTCATAATGTATCAAGATTGATCAATAAGCACTAACACTACTTGGTTAAGAGGGCCCAGTTAAAAGCATGAAGATCATGAAAACCTATGCCTCCCCTATAACTTTGATTTTGTAAGTGAGTACCAATTATTCCATTAAACCCAAAATTCTTCTTCTCATTGACCCCACAAAAAATGACCAATCCTTTTATTTATTCCTTGACAAAGCTTCTTAGGTAGTTTTAAGACCATTATAGCATAAATAAGGATAGTTATAGCCACGACTTTGATTAAAATCTCCTTGTTAGCCAAAGGCAAAAGTTGTTGTTTCCATCCCTGTAATTTTTGCTCAATACATTTTTTAATGAACCTCAGAGTTTTGGACTTGGATCACCCTAAGTTTAAATGACAAATCTAAATATTGATCTCTATAATTTAGTTGTTTCATGTTAAAGGTGTTGAGGATTTGCTTAATAAACTCTAAAGGGGTATTACAGCTAAATTAAACCTCAAATTTGCTTTGGTTGACTTGTTAGCCCAAGGCTTTACAATACACCTTAACCACTTGTTTTAAATCCAAAATTTCCATCATCGAAGTTTGTCAAAATAATAGTGAATCATCTATAAAGAAAATATGATAAATTATTGGATACATAGGCTTGATTTTATATCTTTGAATCAGCCTTTGCTCTATTGCCCTTTTTAAAGATCTAAATAGCATGTTTGACATTGAGAAGAAAGGGTAAGGCAAAAAGGCATCTCCTTGTCATAGGCCTTTAGTGGAAAGAAAGGGGTTTGAAGGTCATCTATTGATAAGATTCTAATAAGAGACAATTTTCACATATTACATAGCCATGCTAACCCTTCATTTATTGAAGCCCATTCTTTTTATAACCTTTTGCAAAAGTCTCATTCAACCTTGTTATATGCTTTTTTTATATCTAACTTAACAACCATTACTCATTGTTTCCCACATAAATGTTTTAATTCATGGAAGCATTCATAAAAGATGGAAGGGACTCTTAGGTTTGTTAGGCATGTTTCTTTTTAGCTAAGGCCTTGACTCTAACTCATTTAGTTTAGATATTTATAGGGTCCTAATAAGAGTAACCTGTTACTTGTGGACCAGTTTGATGAATAAATTGGCTAGCCATGGAAAGGGTCTTGTGTTTTATTAGTAAATGTGATAGATAGACTTCTTATGGTTTAATGTTTCTTGTGGATAATGGGCTTTTGTGTTTTTAGGCCTAAAATTATATGTTTGGGGGATAAGTAAGGATACATATAAGATGGAAACTAATTAAGTAGTAATTATTCCATTTTTGAGCATTGTCAAGGGTATAATATACCTCTATTAGACCTATTATTAGGATCATAACAAAAAGGAATGAAATCCATGGATATATTATGTGAGAAAGAAAAAAGAAAGAATGAAAGAGAGAAAGATATAAAGAAAGAAAGAAAAAAATTGAGTAAAGGAAATAAAATTTTGAATTAATTCATTGTCTGTCTACCTCCTAGGTATTACTATCTATATATATAAACTTTTAGTTGGTTCTCATTACACATTACTCAACCCATTATTTTATACTATTAGACTACTTTTGTCACTTACAATGGACTTAGGATATGGATCCTAACACCTTCCTTAGTCCAAAATCGTCCATATTCTCAAGGACTTAGTGTTCCTCAAACGATGGTTGAGTAGTCATTGGGGTGTCACCCTTACCTTCCTCACCTTTTAGTGCATGAAATAGCTTTCGAGAGCATTGATGACTATATGTATACTTGTCCCTGCATTGATAACATATTTTGGCTCTTTTCAATCCATCCCATAACATGCGATCTGATAGTGAGGTTCCTTTAAAGAGGTCTTGAGCTCCCTTAGTCACTGACATGGTTGTATCCATTTGTGGCTCGACTGCTCTACTCAGAGTACTTTTTTTTTCCCTTTTTTTAGTAGTACTTATGAGTACCTCTTGTAAGACTGCAAACTTGAAGGCCTCTTCGAGTGTAATTGGCTAGACCATCTTCACTACTAGTCGAATCCCAAGTCAAGCCTACTAAGAAAGCTTGAAATGAAAAATGGTTTACTAAGTGAGGGATTTCTAGCTAGCAATAAGTAGTGGAGCTCCTCAAAACATTCTTAGTATGCTCTCACCCTTTCTATTTATTATAACTTATAAAACTCCTCAGTGGTGTCTAGCTATAATGGATTTCTAAAATGGTGACAAAGGTCCTATTCAAATAGGGCTCACGTTTTGTTAGGCTTAACTACTAACTACCCTTGTAGTTAGATATTAGTCCTACCATCCATATGCATGGCCACGATTTATAGCCTTTCATCCTCTACTACATCGTAGTACTGAAAAAAACGATTACACTTCCTCAGTCACATGTGTGAATTCCCACCATCGAAATTTGACAACTTCAATTTCGGTTGCTTAAGTGGTGGTCTCAGATTCTTGATGTATGACAATCCCTCAATGAAGCTTCCTTTGCCTAAGTCCAAGAGCTGAATTTTAGGAGACAGAAGGATACCCTACCCTGTGGAGTTATTCAACATTCTTGTTATCCTTTCTTTATCCATATATTGAACTGATGCTCGTGTAGTGAGAGTCTCCACTATCTATTGCATTGCAACTTTATTTTCTACCTAAATACTCTCAATAAGTTACCTCTCCAGTGCTTGTACTTCATCTGGTAGAGACTTCAATAGTTAAAACTTCTTAACCAGTGACTGTATCAACTACTTATGTCATTAGAGTTATTCATCCACTACCTTGAGTCTCATATTCTCTACCATATTTGAATTACGCTTCCTTGCTAAAGTCAAAGCGGTACCTAAGGTCGATGCTTTGATACTAAATTGTTAGAATCATAACAGAAAGGAATAGAATCCGTGGATAGATTGTGTGAGAGAGAAGAAAGAGAAAAAGAGAGATAGAGAGAGAAAGAAAGCAATTGAGAGAAGAAAATAGGGTTTAGAGAATTGGAGAGAAGGACATAAAGAAGGAAAGAAAATAATTAAGTGAAGAAAATAATATTTTGAATTAATTCATTGTTTGTCCACCTCCTATATATTAGTATCTATATATATAAACCTTTAGTAAACTTTCATTGCATATTACTCAACTCATTATTTTATACTATTAGATTACTCCTGTTAGTAGCAATAGACTTAAAGTATGGATCTTAATACTTGTAAACATATTATTAACATGTTTTGCATTTTCCCTCATGATTTAGTTAAGGGATAAGCCATGGATTTAAAGCCATAATGGGGATGTGAAGAGGTCAACCACCGTCAAGGGTTTATCCTAGTGCCATTTTTTTAGGATTAAAAGTTAGTTTGAGATATCTTATAGGATCATGTTAAGGATCTTTCCTCTTTCATATTCCTTGCCAAAGGGAAAAAAGAAAAGAAAAAAGGGAAAGGATTTGCTTGTAGTGTCTAGACTTCTAGATCCCTTGACAAGTTCCAGATTCACCTCATAATAGATTTGATATATGTTAAAGGCTTGGTGAAGACAGTCCTCCCAATGAGGATAAAGTTTATGTCTTTACGTGCTTAGGCCTGATTAGATTCTAGTTCTAAAGTTTGCTCATCATATTGGAACACAATAGTGCATGTTATTAGGTCATTAATATCCCCTCCTTTATCCCTAATGAATACAAAAGGGTTAGTGAAAAGAGGTTAATGGTGGTGGTTAGGGCATAATTAAGTAATAGTTGTAATTAATGGAAAAGAGGGTAATTTAAGAGTGTAAGGTAAGGTGAGTTAGTTGATGTTAATAGTGAAAGACCAAGTGGTGAGATAGGCCAATGTGATGACATTCAATTTCACTCAAAGGAGAGAACAGAGATCATCATCCATACAAGAGAAATGAACCAAATAGTAATGATAGTTCTTATTCAAAATGATAAAATTGTCAATTATATTAGTGCCTATTGACAATTATAGGGTAGTACCAATAAATTATAATAGAGTTACATATGCTTTTCAGCCTTTTGCCCTTCATAAAAGTAAGAGTTTTCTCATTTACTGAAAAGTATCATTACATAAGCGTAAATTAAGGGAGTATAAATAATTAAATGAAATAATTTTTTTTTCTTGGCCAACTATATCAATGAGACCCAACAGAGAAAGTCATGTATAATTATTTTTTTTTCACACTTATTCAAACGCAACGGATTGGCTGAGAAGATATGTAAAATGGTTTTGGCTTACATGTCGACTATCTTTTTTTTTTTGTCTAATTCGCTGTAAATGTGCATGCCCCAAACGGTGTGAATTAGTAAGATGTGATTGAAAATTAATCTTTTGGATTGAGAGAAAAAAAGACATCTCCTCCCGGTATACAAAAGGCCGGTTTACAAAAATTCTTAATTTTAGAGTATATTGCAAATTAATATCTGAACAATTCAAATATTATAATTCAAGTAACGTTATAATTCAAGTCTGAAAATTTTATTTTACATTAAAAATTTTGTGTACCATCCACATTAATTTTTGGAGCAAAAGCTATAGCAAATGGCGTGCAATTGGCATTTTGTATAGAATAACTATTAATTAGCTTCCTCCGACACGTTTCTATGATTTATTTTACGGTTTTATTCCAAAAATAAAAGAAAATGGATGTAATCCTTGGTTGAAACGTTTTGAAATGTTATGACTTAAATGATAACATATCTCAAACTATGTTATTTTTTTAATTTTCTATTATACGAAAATGTCAAATTATTTCTATAGATTCTTTTTTTTTTTTTTTTTAATCCAGAGCTCGTACTGGAATAGTTGTTATGACTTTAACTATGAGTTGATGGAATTAGTGATTCCTCTAATTGGAAAGATGTTACAATGCTATGGCATATCATAGCATTTTAGGGGAAGTTTCGACTTGCCTATACCATAAAATATAGATGAGTCAAATCTTATAAAATTGGAAATTATAAGGTTTTTGTTCAGTCATCATTTTTTCTTAACGATATGTTTCATTGAATTGCTGTTGTGCTCAAAGTTGCTTCCATCTCTCTGCTTTTTTTTTTCCGCCCAATAAAAAATTTATAATATCAAGAACTATATAACAAGATGATTTTTTTATCTTTCCGTAGATTCCATACCTCTTATCGGAACCTCAAAAATAAATATTTAAACATTTAACCATTGAATATCCTTATGGATCTCTGCCTCCATTTTTTATTCAACTACAAATCCACCAATGTATTTGCATGCAAACACGAGCAAAGCTTTTAACTTCATATCAGTAAAATAAACTCGGTTGAATTAAATTAATGTGTTTTCAACTCTTAACCTTGCCTTTTTCCAAACAAAAAGAAAAAAAAAAAAAGAATCCCTGCATACTTTTAACCTCGTTTAAATAAATTAAAACATTAAGAAAGCATTTCATGCATGGCAGGGAACATAAACAGCGACACCTATTCGAGCATTTTCTCTACAAACATGCGATGTATTTGAAAGCTGTGCAAGTTGATGTACTGAAGAGTTAACGGAATGCAACTAGAAAAGGTACTAACAATAATACGACAAGCATATAACATACGAAAATTTAAAAAAAAAAAAAAAGTATTACATCTCAGAATTTAATATATGCTGTATCCATGAATTTCATTTAATAAACTAATATTATAAGTTGAATGACTCTTTAACAATATCGATGGAGTGCAGTGCCTTCTCATAGATATTAATCATGGGTGATCTCACATAATGTCCCTTAACATTTTAAGCCAAAACCCAATAATGCATATTTAATAAGATCCAACATTTGTTATAATTTGTTAAATGACATGAAGAAGGTGTAAGAAGACTACCAATTGCAGTGAATTGTGACAGTTTAACACTAATTCATGCTCATCATTACAAGAGCAGTATGTCCCACCCCCCCCCCCCCAAAAAAAAAAAGAAAAGCCCCTCGTGATTAAGAACCTCTGTATATAATTTAGAAGTCTCAAATTTATTAAAAAAAAAAAAAAAAGATGAAACATCTTAAGTTGTAATTGTGTTACTTAACAACCCATGTTAATAGACAAACGTAAAGTCAAAATCTTACCTTGCTTAGACTAATTGATGGTCTTGTTGAGGTTGATCAAAGACTGTCGGTGACGATCGGATGGTGCAAATGGTCTGGGATTCGTGGAGTGGGCCCATGGTTTTGTTATAGACGAATTGATGGTCAATACTGAATTTTTGACCTCTTTGTTTCTCTCAGCACACGTGTCGGTCGGGCTCAACGGGGACGTCGTGTCTCGCGTCGCGCAGACCAAAAGTCCTTAGCATTAACGCCCCATCGCCTCTCGGTCCTCTTGGTCAACAGCCAACCCCGACCGCTAGTGGGGGGAATCTACTGCAAAGGTGAACATGGTGGTTAGGCCGCTTTGGTTTTGTAACGAATTGCGGAAGCAGAATGCATCTCAATCCACATAACGAGAAAGTTTTAAAACTTCTTGTCAGACATGTAACTCATCTTACGTTGCCAGAACATTGACAGATAGCGAACTTCTCAAGGTAGGCCATGCCTTCGAGGAGAATGAGCATACTTGGAAATTGGCACGAGTATCTCAAGGATTAATGCATTTGTATGAATAATGCAGCCATTTCAACAAGACCATACCTACTGGCATTCATTTCTGCCTATATACGGTCTGTTTATGTGCATTTTAGGGAAATATTGTAAGACATTGATTAGTACATTCAAGCCTTGCTTCTCCTGCAAAATGGCCAAATCAAACTATGAAGGTAGTAGGGGCTGAGGCCAGTTAAATTATTGGTCTTGCTTTTAGATAAATTCTGAATTATTTGAAAACAGAACATCTTGTCCTATTCCATTGTGTCTTAAGCTACTTTCTAAGTCAGGGCTCAGGACCATTCACAATGCCAGGCATAATGGGCACATTGGTGCCTGGTTTTTCGGTACTCAAGTTAGTGTGTTACCGAGCGGAGGCTTTCACCAAGTTTTGGCAACAGGGGTCCATTCTAATCGTTGATCTTTCAATCCAAGCGGATTGAGAAGCTCACGTGCATCCATGCGTGCAAAACCTTAAGTCCAGTCAAATGTTGTCTCAAAGCACTGGCATTTTTTCACAAAACAAGTGAGTGCAAAATTTTGAGATTTCATCCACATTGAATAAGCTTCCAAAGCATTAGATATGTTTCCTAAGAATTTACTCAGCTTGGGGGAACGATATGCATCATCCCCAACGTCTTTGTCTCAAGTAAGAATATATTTCTCTAGTTATTGTCAGAATCAAATTTACGCAGGACATGGCTTGGAACAAAATAGTACGTTTTAGACAGTCCAATGCGGCTTACTTACACTTAATTGCTTGGATGGCCAAACGATTGTTAGGGATGATCATTTGTCGCAGACAAAGTCTCTCGTTGAAGACGATTGTTACACATAACACAACGTTTCCAGACCAATTGCACCATTGTTAGCCATCAAGCATGAACCTCGCAATAAGCTCCAATTTTTCTCATTACTTTATATAGCAGAACCGCAAATAGAGAAGCAGATCATGCAATGTTTAACGGCTAGCTGCACCAGGCGTTGCACTTGTATCTCATCCTTTCATCGATATTGGCTTGTATGTCACCTTTCTTTCCTTTTTTTTTTTTTTTTTTGTTTGCCTAAGTAATCAGGAAACATTTAGAATAGAACAGCTTCAGTATATGTTTGTTGAAGCGCAGCAAATACAAGCAAATTGAGAAATGACAAAAAAAAAAGGCAAAAAATTAAGATGACGGCATAAAGTATCATTAACAAAATGTTTCAGTCAAATCAAAAGAATGTTATCTTCCTTCATTTCTCCATTTCATTTCTAACAATAATTCCGGAGCTGCTTTGGTTTGTCAGATCGCAAGGATGTGTATCCAAATGTCATTTCAATGAAAAACTTCTTCCGCGGTCAATTCAATACCTGCATCACATGCTGCCATGTGGGTTGAATCTTTGAATGAACTATCAGCATTCTACAAAATTTATAGTTTCCTATTTTATGCTTTGCTTTGGTAAAAATGCAAAAACGATTTGCAAGTTCTAGGCAGACTTATACGATTACACCATTAGAAGACACAGAGCAGATAACGGAACATGTTCCGGAATATTTCACTATTTCTGACAATGATGGAGTAACGTCGGCCATTTCCAAATCTAATAAGTTTCCAAGCATGACTCTGATCAACAACAAGTTTCCGAGCTGTTCCAATTTACTGACTTGACCAACGTGTCATTCTAATTTCAAGAATATAAAAAGAACTAATCTGTGCAAAGCCATCCAAGAACCCAATGCTCGAAAGTCACATTAAATTTCAAATAATTCCACTCCAAGTAGTACGCAACAGAATCAAACGAAGTTTGAGAAATGATTTGCAGCTGGGATTTCTTGCTGTAATACCTCAGTTTAAATTTTACGTGGTCCCAAATGAAATGAGTGTACCATTTCAGTAAGAAATACAATTCTCGCTCATCATTATGCACTGTAGCAGCCCAGCAGCGCATCATTTGTGGTGAGAAAAAGAACAAAATAGTATGAAAAGGGAAACAAAGGAACAACCTTTTTCTCTGCAGCTTGATCATAGGACACAATAGACTGCATTTCATAAAGGAATAAGTCCAAAAAATTATCAAGCAAAGTATGCAAAATAATAAAGGAGCGGTTCCCTTAAAAAAAAAAAAAAAAAAGCATGCCATGCTCAAGGGGCAGGATGCATCCTGCCTCTGAAAATATTCATCTCCGATTGTCCTTCTATTGGATTCTGGGGCGTCTTTGTTTATATTTGCCTGTCATTAGCTGGATCAAAATTCTGCTCCAATGCAGATGCGTCAGCATTATCAATGCACAATCACGGGTAGTTTTTTATGCAGTCGACCTTTTATCCATCACATGAACAACTAGAGTAGCCGAATTAAGAACCAAAATAGATAGCATCTGGGACCATGGGACTACTTGGTTGTCCTCTTGGTTCTTAACATACTTAGGGGCCGCAATTTGATTTTGGGTACTTTGTCCTATTCGGTCGTGTCGTTTTTTCCAAGCAAACGGTCGGGTTTTCTGTGTCTAATGTTCTAACTCTGTCGTATGGTCGTGTGACTAAGGGGGAATTTAGCTTGGTTGGCTAAATTTTATAATTCTTTTATCTATACGCTAGTGCTGTTACAGTTAAGCGACAATTATGATTCTGAGCTATTAGCATGAAGGTTTACCAACCCCTTTGTTATCGATTTCCCGTGTGAGCCGCCGTTTATCAAAGCCAATCATGAGCTCCGCATTCTAAACAATTGGTAAACAATTGGCTTATTGACGTTTTTGGAATACATGAATTAGAAAATGAGAAGCAACTCCCCGGAGAAAAAAGAAAAAAGAAAAAAAAATCATTGCAATGTCTGGAGGGTAGGTAGCACTCTGAAAATAATTTACCTTTTTTGGGTTTTTTAACTTTTTATAATGGCAATCTTGTTTTGTTATTTAACTGAATTGACTGGTCCAATGTCTCCCCAAATGTATAAGCAATGGCATGCAAAACGCCAAAATCTTGTGCATTGCATCGTCATCTGTAACATTAGAAACTAAGATGGACAATTAACATGTATATTATTAACTTTCTACTATTCCTTTTTTCTTCATTTTTTATATAGCGGTGTTAACTGATATGCCATTTACAACTTCACTTAAAATAATACGAAATTCAAGGATCTTACCATGTCAATGGCACAGCGCTCTTTCTGATGTACTTAAAAAAAAAAAAAAAAGGCTCACATGGACTTGAATAAGTCGTTTATTATCAAGTCAGCTATACAAGACAAAACAACAACCACAAGGTCATATCAGTTGGTCTATTTAGTAAAATTAATATATTTCACATTTTATTAATCAAAGTTTGATTCTTGAGGTCAACATACAAGAAAAATAATTTATTACAAGGGCTAAGTATCATAGACTAAAATCTTACATATTCTTTTGTACACAAGAAATGCAATTTGTCGTTGATGCCACATAAAAGAGTGTCAATGTTATAAAAGAGATTAAGTAATTGTATAATATCAATAATTTGTTAATATTTATCACATGATAATGATATAGTGGAAATTAACTAAGATTAAAATTTTATGATACTTTTATATTTTATACAATGAAGAAGAGTAAATGTTATGCAATATATTAAATATTTGTATAATTTTGTTAATTTTTTATGCTGACCATTTTATAAATACAAAAAATAAGTAATAGAATTGATTTTTGTAATTTTGTATTCCTAAGTACAACCTAGTTTATAAGAATTAAGTAAAAGAATCAATCAATTTTAACTTAGTAGTAATAAAATATTTACAAAATTGAAAATTTTAAATTTATATTTCAGTTAGAATCAATTAAATAAAAATAATTAAGTAGAAAAAAAAAATTATTACCAATTTCTTACATGTAGAGCCGATGCCCTATCTTTGATTAGAGAGAGAGGACTTCTTGTGATGTCACTTCTATCGCCATTATTTATGTTTATATATATATATATATATATATATATATATTTTTTTTTTTTTTTATTATTATTTTTTTTTTTTTCAGAAATAGCAGAGATATTGTTCTCTATCATAGAAATTTAGTTAAGACATTGCTCTCCCCTATCATATGGGCCGGTTAGCATGTATAAATCACACGCATTTATGTGAGCCTGTCAATTTCTTTTTTTTTAAAAGAATAGAAAATTAGGGTAGTACTCTATAATCTTATTAAAAAAATTATATTTTCACATCATATAATGAAGTAGTTTATGAATTAAATTTATCAGAAAAATAAATTCTATAGAACTTAACAAAAAAATTTAGCTATTCCTAAAATTATGCATACTTAAAATGTATATTTAATCTTACTAAAATATCCTGATGAAGAGTCAAAATTATAAAATTGCATTAGAACAAATGAGTCATCATATATATATATATATATGGTTCACAAATATGGTCAATATTTTTTGATTGCTAGAAAGGGCGCTACAAGAGGAGCGTTGGTCATCGTTCCGCAACTTATCTTTGCTCGAAATAATATATTGAGCTGTTCCGCAACTTACCTTTGGGATTATGCATGACACGGATTGGCGAACAGGAATTCAGCTATCACGAATCAGAGCAACCCAATTCATTATTGATTGTTGATTATTATTATTATTATTTTCTTGATTTTGATATCTTATAATTGATTTACCCGATGGAGTGGAAGATTTTGTTCCTCGTTGCCAGGCAATCTTATCTTCCATCAGGACTATGGATTTTCATCCAGGGAATATTATTGGTTTCCGTTTGGTATCTATTTCGGCGTATCCTTTTTTGTGGCACTAAACTTAGAAAAAGATAACAAATACTGAAAGCTGAAGTCAGAGGTTGATGTAAACTTGATTTCGGGCCTGTGACCCAATTTTCTCGTGCTTGCAAACTATGGTAATTTTGCGGGCCTAAACAGTTTTGTCTCACAAGGTTTGCTGACGGACCAGGCCCTGGAAAGTTTTACAACATATTTCCATGCAACGTGCCAGAAAATAAGTAGGACCATGCGACGAGCTGCACGACAGCAATCCGTTGTAACGCGGCACAATCGAAGTCGCAGGAAAGCATTTTTATCAACCTATAATTAATGTTATGTAATGGAAAGTTAGAGTTCTATCTATTTTTTAAGAGACGACGATATCACGATCAAATTCACACTTAAAAAAAAAAAAAAAAAAATCACAGTGGCCGCTTTTGGACAGAAGAGCAGCGATTATAAAAATTGCAGCTCCTGGATATGAAATTGCATTACCCCGTTGTTTATAAAGTTGCCGGTTAAACTTTTTTCTTTTTTTTTTTTTGGGGGGGGGGGTGTGAACCAGGCTATCAACTACAATTACAAAACAGAAGACAATAAAAAAGCACAGGCTCAGCTAGATGGAAGCCACCCCAAGAAGACATCACCCTCGAATAGAAACCGCGAGAAAAATCGGACGATTGATGATGACTCGGAAAAAGAATCGTTCACCCTCTTGGCTGTAGCATTGATCATTTTATCTGGCCGGTCAAAACTGTGGTGCATGTGCGTACACAGCATTGTCCAATGTGCAAGACAATTGATATACACTAGAGACGAGCAAATGAGTGAGCCGTAGAGGAAAATAATCAGGCCTTCAAGTTTCAGGAGGTGCCGAAAGATATCATCACTTGCTATCACGCCACGATTTCCTTTCCACCGTCACCTGTACGGATGTCTGTCACATCCTGCCCCTGCGTGGGTTCCTTCAATTTGACATCGTACGTTCAGTAAAAGGTCAGTTCTCGTGATGAAAATGTGCCCAAAACTCACCCAAAAGAGGAGATGAGGATGGAAGAATTCAACGGACTTCTGAAAAATCCAACGTTAATTAATTCCACCAATTTAAGGAAAGAAAAGGGTGGAGTAATACCTTTGACCCTAAAGACAAAAGCCAACCTCCCACAACTCCACCCAGCCCAACTGAGCTCAAATGGGGTCTTAATCTCCAATTTGGTAAGTAGGCTAATCCCAATATTCCGGTCGTTCCGTTTTATGGTGAATTAAATTAGTTGTCAGAAACTTCCTACGCTTAAGCAAATGAGCACCATTCAGGCAATTTTGAATTAAAGGGCTTTAAAACAACAAAAATGTTAAAAAGCTTACAACCGTCAGGAGAATCAAGAAGAGAAGTTACCTCATCATCGAATTCCCAACAGACCAGCCAACTCCTTATCATGAAATATTAATTGACTATTATAAGAATGGAAGTTTTCTTTTATTTTCTCTGTTGACAGAGATCAAACAAATTAATCACTACATCACACAATATTACCCATCACACGACCTAATTGCGATTCCTAAAGCATGTCTGATCCTGTCACTCTTCACATGATTGAGAAGATCAGCGTTCAGTATTTTCCTCTAAAATTGCGACTTCAGGACAATACACAGGAAACCAGAAACATTCCATGAAATCATTCAACATAGCGAATGTTAAACCAGCCATTTATCTAAAATTCTAGCTCCTCCTCGTGGCACGACGAAGCCGCATAGTTAGTGTGCAGAATGATCTGCGAGGCCACTTGCTGGCACGAAAAATGGATATTAAATATGTCACTCGAAACTCTTAAAAGTGTAAATCTAAATTTCTTTCACTTAGGCATCAGATTCAGTTGCCGTGCGGAATAAAATAAAAGATAAATTAGCCAACAACTAAGCAGCTAAATGTAGGACCAGAATAAACTAGGTGGCAGAGATTAAAAGATCTCCAATCTTTACGTCTCTCTTGTACTCTTTTGATAATCATCTCTGCCTTCCTCTTGCACTCTCCCTAGAAAAAGCGATCTGCCTTTCTCTTGCACTCTCCCTAGAAAAAGCGAAAATTTAATTAATAAAAAAGCTGCAAATAAGTCCAGAAACAAGTCCCGGAAAATCAAAATATATACTTAAACAAAGTGAAAATGACGATAATTAAGGTACATGCTGAGAAACAGATGTGAAGAGTACCCAATAAAAAGAGAGAAATCTTTAGGGAAGAAACCAAACAACAAAAGAAATGCTACGATTTTCGTGGACCGGAGCAACGAAAGGATTGCAGTTGCGTACCGGAGACAGGCAAGCCAGAAAAAAGAAGAAAGAGAAAAATAGCGTTGTCTTACTGATCCGAGAGGCACCTTTGCATGAACAGAAAATAACCCAAAATTCATAAAAGTAATAAAAAGCAGTCCATCAACTCTCAGGGTACAAGGGTTTCAACCAAAGTACAGACATACCTACCAGCAGCAACAGATGGCGGCAATACGGAAAAACTTTCTGAGAGAAGTAGTCAATCAGAGAAAAGCATTTAAAAATGCTATTATCGATGTAAATAAAATCCCACTGTCAACAGATAGATTTAAACCATATTACTAAACGGATCATGCCAATCAGTCCATCACTAAGTACTGAACACAACACCTGAGGCAACTTGGGTCTGTTAATTAAACAGCACAAACGCTATCCCGGTTAGGGCTTCAGCATGTATAAACCAACCAATAGAAACATAAAGCAGCAAAATCAAGATAAAAGAATGCTATCCTAATGGAAAACAGAAAAGTAATATAGAATAATAAGAAGCAATAGGGCATAGTCCAAAACGTTTAACGAGTTCACCTTGAGCTTAGTAAGCGATTTGTGGGTATAAGTTGTTGAAAAAGGAAATATATTAGCCATTTATTGCCGCTGCAGCATCATCAAGATTCTCATATCAAAAGGGCCATCGGAGTGAAGTGAAGGGACCACCACCACGGCACAAAAAGCCATCATCATCACCACTTACTCTAATCACGGGCCCTAATAAAGTTTGTGAATCTTGATGATGCTCCATCAGCAAACAGTGACTGGCGTGTTCCTTTTGAACTTGGAAATCATCATCGTCCATCTGCTCATCCATGCAAAAAAGAGCTAAAGAAGAGGAAGAGTTGGGAGCCCTAACCCTAACCCTAAATCAGCTCAACCCATGAAAGTTAAAAGCAAAAGTTAAAGGAATTGAAAAAAACAACAGAGAGAGAGAGAGACAAAGGACATATTGCAAAAAGAGAATTCAAAAGTTCAAGATTCAAGCCTATGCCTAGGTGAAGGAGATAGTCACACAGACCCACCCACTAGGCAGGAAAAGTTCTCCGAAGATTAATGCTGTTCTCCACTCTACGCATATTGGAGACTGAAAGTGAAAAATACTCAACAAATAGAATTTGGAAGGACTATTTACCCCACAAACAGAGAGCTTATTACGAGAAGAGTCAAGGAGGAGAAAGAGAGATCAAAGAATACACATATTTGAGTATTGTGGGATTTGAAGAGTGTTAAAGGATACAAATACTTATAGAGATTAGAGAAAGAGGGTCTGGAACAAGCAGTAAATAAAAGAGATATTATAGGATTGGTTGGCAATAGGAGATTTTTCAGGCGTGGGTGCTGTATGTGCGTGTGTGACCGAGAGAGAGAGAGAGAGAGAGAGAGAGAGAGAGAGAGAGAGAGAGAG
>JAHLGP010020636.1:2734409-2776233 GCA_020141445.1 Bruguiera sexangula
GAGAGAGAGAGAGAGAGAGAGAGAGAGAGAGAGAGAGAGAGAGAGAGAGAGGTGGTGTACCCATAGCAGTTACACATCGTAATCCTAGGTACCAAAATTACCAAAATCTTTAATCCTCACTGACCAAGTCAGTCTTTCTAGCCAAACTCAGAATGGAAATTTTGAATTAATAGTTAACCCAGTGATGGTGGATATATTTATTTTTAAGTAGTGGGTGTGGGGGGGGGGGGCTGGAATTGACAGGGCCCTGACGAATACCCCTCACCCTAAAGCCTCGCGCTGCACACACACACACGCACGGACGCACACATCAAGAGAAAGGCAGAGCAACGTTTTCTTCGGTTTTCAGGTTACTTGCTTTGATCCCTCATTTTCCATTTTTGGATCTCTAACAGCTTTTCTTCTGTGATTAAATCCTGCAAGCTTACGGCCTTTTATGGCTACCTTTTATGTTTCGTTGCCAGTCCAATATATGTGACGCTTGTTAATTAAGGTATGCTTTGTTGTTTCTATTTCCCTTGTGTAACCATTTACGCTTGCTTGTGGGCATAAACAAAAAAAAAAAAAAGAAAAAAAGGTATTTAGAATTTTTTTTCTTTTTTGTTTGAGATAAAGCTTTTAGGTTTGCTTTATCGCCCGTTAACCATCTTATATTCAATGCCTTCTAATAAAGTTGTGGCTGTAACCAACCTGCCATATCTCCAATGCATTTCTTACTAAGAATTCATTTAAAAGTAGTAGCTGATCATATCTATACGCTCAGGATTTGCTTCAATCCATGTTTTTGCTAGCTATGTGGTTGATGTCATAAAGATAAAGTATTGCGGGGGATTCCACTAACCCCTCTCTAGAGTCGTTGATTTTTTTTTCTTTGTTTTTTTTTTTCCCCCACAAGTAATCTTATTTCAAATTTTAGTAATTGACACGGACTCATCCAGAATTCTACTAATTATTTAAATTTTGAATTGCGATTTAAATCTGGATAATTGACCCAAAACACATGAAGGAGTTTTCACTTACAATCACATCTCTACAATTTGCTTCGTACATGGAATAACACATCTCGGCAATTTGAATGTTTGAAAAGGGTCTTAAATCACGCATCCTAACTCCATCTCTTCCTCTTGATTTTTTGTTTCGGTACCCTCTTCCGCTTTATTGAAGAGGCAATAAGACATTTCAACAATTCTACTTTCATTACGCGCTCGGAAAATTGTTCTATTTCATCATTTATTCTTTTGTGGGAGCTGATCGAATTTTTTAATTAGTAATATTAAAACATTTTTTAATAGTATTTCTATTAAAAATTTATTCATAACATTAATCAAATAGTTTAAAATATTCTATATATTATTATATTATTAAAAAATAATTTTAAATATAATTCATAGATATATACATTCTCTCTCTTTTTTTTAATATATACATGAAAATTTCATTTAAATATATGTGATTATAGTAAAGATCAAGAAAGAAAATTTAATTATTAAATTAAAACAAAAATTTAGACATATTAATAATTTTAATTTTTATAAATTCAGATATATTATTTATCATATTATTTATTTAAATATATTTAATTTTAAAATTTTAAAATTAAATATTTATAATAATAAATTCATTAAAAAATCTAATAAGTAGTATTAAAGTATATTTTTTAAAACTAAATATTTTTTGTGTATAAAAAATACACATTTACCCATGGCCTATATTTTGTCATATTACCAAAATTTTGTTAATAATTGGTATGGATAAAGATGATTGTTACACTATTTAAGAATTTGATTTCGTAATAATTTTTGTACCAAATAAGACAACAAGCTTATTGAAGTTGAAAAAAAAAAAAAAAACTTGCCCAAAGACTGCCATAAAGAACTTCTTTATGAAGTAACAACCAATATGCCTTTGAGTTTTAATTTCATTTTAAAGTTAAAAGTTATTATTATAACAAATTAATTATATTGATTTACATTACAATTATTATGATTTTAATATATTAAAAAAATTGCATATTAAGGAAATGAATTTTCAATTACTTGTTTTTTACCAGGCTTTTAACCCTTTAGAAATTATAAGTATTGTTATAATAGTATTAGTTAAAAAAATTATATTTAATAGGTATTGAATTTGGGTATTTTCATGGAAAATAATGACGTAAAACTACTAGGTTGAATCTCATCATGTTAATTTCAAATAATAATGACTAATAAATTTGTATGTTATAATTTTTTTATATTAATAAATAATGAATTATTTTTATATGTATATATTATTATTATAGTTTGGTACTCACCAAAGTGACCAAATTGATATATTTAATGTCATACAATTATTATGATTATAATTTAATTGTCACTAGAATGACTATAGTAGAATATTTGAACCAATATATATGTATTATTATTATAGTTTTGTTAGTTACTAAAATAGTCAAACTAGTATATGTAATAGGATATATAAAAAAAATTATTTATTTATAATTTTAATAAAATACTTTTAAATGAAAATGATTAGATAAATTAATATTATTAATCCTTAAAATTTATCTAAAGATAAATTATTATTTTATTATTAATAATATAATTAAAATATATTAATATTTTTATTAAATATATTTATTTATTCAAATATATCATATATATTTGATTGAAAATATTTAATTATTTGTTAAAATTAATAATATTATTTATGATAGTATATTGTAGGATATTGTAAAATAGAACTATAATATAATCTAATTATTTTATCCAACTCATGATTAATTATAAATATATATATAATTATATAGTAATTATAATTTACTTGCATGTTTCAATTGTTATTTTGTTTAATAATTGAACTTCTCAAAATGATATGAATAAGTCAATATTTATTTAAGTGTTATAAATGTTGACTTGTACTATTAAGGAGTAAGTCTACTACTGTTATAGATTCAAATGATAAGTAAGAGAAATTATATTAGTAAGTTAGAGAATGAAATAATATATTAAATTTTATCTTTTTGAAAGTGATTGTCACCTATAATAATAAGAAAACTATTTTATAAATAAAAAGTGCAAAAACATATTTATAACTTGTAGAAATATGATTCCATGTTAGGAATAAATCACTTGCTAGTACTTTTATGAAATAACTCATGATCGTGAAGTTTACTAGGTCGTGAACTATGCAAGATCATATTATTAACATGGAATAGCAAAATTTAAGATCTTAAAACTAATAACAGATGACTATTTACTAATGCATTTCATTTTGAGTTTTTTATTTTTTGAGTATGAATTATTTTAGATTTATTACAATACTGTAAAAAAAAATAAAAAGTTAATGAATTGACTAGTATGCTTATTCAAAAGGAAATAAAATAAAAAATTAAGTAAATTACTTTATTAATTTTATGGACAAGAAAGCTAGTAAATGAATAAAAGTGAAAGTCAACTAATTAAAAAAAAAGTCTACTTATATTTCTTAGGCTAAAAAGAAAAAAAAACGAATAATAATCTTTACTTTTGTAAAAAAAAAATGGATATTATCAAAAATATTATTAAAAACGAAAGGTTTGATTAAAAAAAAATAAAACAATACCTTAATATATTTCAAATCAAATTTAATTAAACTTTTTTATAATACTTAATGACTTGATTTAGTACTATTATTTATACACTCATAATGATACAAGAATTTATTATGATATGATTATTTCAATTAATATAAGAATATAAATAATTTTCTAAAATTTATTATTATTAATATTGTATACCAATTGAAATATAATTAAATTTAAAAGAATTTTTATTTATCGTGTATCATAATATTAAAATTAAGTATAACACAATAAATAAAAATTTTACTTGTGATATATAGAACATATATGAAAATTTCATCTAAAGGCAATAATTATAATCAAAGTTAGGAGAAATAAATTAGTTATGAGGTTAAAATAAATTTTTTTAGAAATATTAATAATTTTAATTTTTACAAATTCATATATATTATTTATATAAATATATTTAATCTTAAAATTTAAAATTAATATTTATAATGATATATTTATTAAGAATTCTATTAGGTGTTACTAGGTACTTTAGTTACATGTTTGATTTGTGAAAAGCCCACTTTGATCCTGATGTTTATTGCAATTCCAAAACTCAGTGGGAAATTTAATAATTTCACACGATTGTTTTGTTTACAAGTACAATAATTTTTTTATTCGGTGTTTTTTTTCTTTTTTTTGTAACATCGCTGCATTTTAATTTATTACTAGATACTTGGATTTGTATTCATGGCAAGCGAAACTTGCACCTAGCGACAGATTGCTGGTTTTTTGGGGGTGGGGGGGGAGAAAGAGATGCGCACAAATTTCAAATGTAGGTGCTTTGCAAGTGAATTGTGTTATCATTTTCACTTTTGGAACAAAAGTAGAAATGAATGGCAACATAATTACGCCATTTAAGAAGGCTTTAATATAATAGGATAACGAATGAAGCAAATTTGGTTCACATGTTGATGAACCACTTTCGGTGACGACGGAAAGTTCAGATAATTTAACCATCCCTTTCAAGCAATAAAAAATATTCTTATCAATTCTTTCTTCACTTTATGCTAAGTTTTCATTGACACTTACAAGAACTACTCGTCTATATGACTCTTTTAGGGCAGAAGGTTGTAAAAATCGGGGTTCCTTCGAGTGGGAGAGGACATTTGGGTTTGAACATTAGTCCCACATGGTTGAAGCTCTAAATAGGTACTGCCATCCTTTCGTGTTCATTAGGGGTTTCATTAGCTATATGATCTCAGAATACCTTTCTTTATCCCATATATTTTGTCCTCTAGTCATTTTCCTTGACCTCACAATATGGATAATATCGTGTAATGGGATGCTCTTTTTCTCAGTTCCAAGTAAGACCTGAACTCTGAGATTTCAAGCATTAAAAACAACTCTACAACCAATGTGACTCATTGTCTCTAGTGAATAGTTTTTTGGACAACAAAACATTCAGTTGATTAGTTACCTAGTAACATAGAAATCTCTATGAGTCAAATATGGATCCAGCATACTTACTCAAGAGATGACTTTCTTACCAAAAATAAAGTAGCGGGGTGTGTGCCCTCTACATTTTTTATCAAGTTCAATGTTGAGAGGATTGAATTTTCTACTTCTAACGTCAATAGCTGAATTCCAGAGGTTTAAATTATAGATGACCACTCAACGAAACAATGAAAAGAAGTGTAATCAATAAGGTTCAGTTATTTATATTAAAATTGCTTTCAGAGTTGAAATTGTGAAGTTCGAATTATAGTCGAAACTAATGATATAAAGCATGCTAGTTATCTCTCCACCCATTACCTCAAGCGCTAAGTACATCAACAATGTACCTGGATACCCACGAAGAGATATTCATAACTCGTTCCTATATGACTCGTTAATCACTTGTTCCGTGCTTGTGGCATAAAAAAAAGCACCTATAATTCACCTAAAATACATTAAGTAACTTTACGTTTCTTGAACAGCCAAAATTACATTATGTTGATATGGCCTTTGGTGTATTTTTGCATATATCGCGGTCCGCAATAAACACAATTTTGATGTATTTTATATATCTTTAATGGGGCCTAGCTCTTCACAAAATTCAGGTGGAAGCAACCATCGCGTTCAATTTAGTGTTTAAGTTCATCGGGGTTAGATTTCAAACTTTGGTACGAATTCAGGACCTTTTCTTTTTCTTTTTCTTTTTTTTTTTTTTGAACAAGTGATAATTCTCTTGAAATTATTTAGATTGTCAGTTACATTGCTCCCTTTCTCTCAACTAACCGAAAAGAAAAGGATGCAAAAGGTCACGTGTTACAGTAAATATTAATAATTAGGTGAATGAATAATGTCTAAAGTAGGCAGGGTCAAAAAAAAAAACAAGGACCGGTGGAGAGAGAGAACTTGATGTGATTTTATTTTGTTTTAAAAGCTTTTTCTTTTGAGAGGAAAGCAACTTTATTGATTTATGCAAAAACTAGTGCTTGCATCTCGTTGAACCAGAGATGAAACGTGACTTGACAACAAATCTTGCCACAGCCAATCATTCTCCTTCAACAATGTCAATTTTGTTAAAGCATGAGCCATCCCATTATTCTGTCTATTAACAGGGTAAGCGGAGAAACTTGGGAAGCTTGTTGATAATAAGCGCAGGTCCTCTGCCAAGGGGCTAGCTAGCATGACCTGCGGCGTTGATGGCTTGAATTGCTAGGAGGCAATCCTATTATACACATACACGGGGTCAATGATAGCTTGAGTGCCTTCTGTACGGCCTCTCGTGCAACGTACCATTCAATCACTTCTCCGGCAGGGTGAATGCTGGGCTACCATTATGGTCTCTAAAAGTTGCCCAAATCCCACCCTGACTGCTTGTTGTCGCATCTATATTTATTTTAATGGTGTCTTCAAATGGATTTGAAGTGGGGATTTTGACTCAATGAAGGGTTGCCCTGTAGAGGCCCATCGTAATTCTTTTCTGAAGTCAGAGTAGAGCCGGAGCGCAATCGCAATAACCATCTTTGGGGTGCTTTGCTTGCCTTCCATAACCAAGAGTTTTCGAGCTTGCCAAAGTGCCCATGCCAGCAAACAAATAAGCTCAGACGTCTCATGTGATCTTTTAGCAACCATTACCATAAACAGTCATAAAAATCTCCTGGAGCTGTCTCCAGCATACGTAGTCCGAGCGGACCTAGGAACCATATGCCATCAACCCAAGGACATCGAAATGGAGCATGAGAAATTGATTCCAGGTCTCCACACCTTGCACTACTCGGATCAACCAGCAGTCCCCTATTTGCCAACCTCTCTTTAGACGGTAGAAATCCCTTCCAGGCCCTCCATATAGAATGCTTAATTTTGTTAGGAATATTCGATTTCCACAGCTTCTTCCATATGCCATTTGTTTGGTTGGATGCTGATGCTGTTGCCATCCCATGGACTTTGATTTGGCCAACATATAGGCACTCTTTATGGTATAATTCCCCAATCTATCGTAGTGCCAGATTAATCGGCATAAAAGGATTGAAGAGAATTTGAGCACATTCTGAGAGCATAAAATTTTTCTCCACCACCTCCACTTCGTATCCTGGTCAATGAGAGAAGCCCCATTCTCTCTACCAATCACCACACGGGGTGAAAAGGATTTTGAATCCATTTTTATTGGGCAACTAGGGGTCTGACCATATATTAATTTTCATTCCATTTCCAATATGTCGCCTAAGTCCAGCAATCAACAGAGGTCGAGAATGAAGAATGCTTCTCTATGTAAGACGTGGATTATAGCCCAAGTCTGCTGTTAAAAAGGAGTTCCTTAGGTAGTACTGTGTCTTCAAAATCCTTGCCAGCAAGGAATTTTCATTGTTCAGAAGCCTCCAAGCTTGTTTGCCTAGCATAACCACACTGAACTCATAAAAGTCCCGGAATCCAAGGCCACCAGCAGCCTTTGATTCGTTCATTTTTTCCCGAGATGACCAATGAATTTTACCAAGAGCGGTTGATAAGCAAGGCAAGTTCCTGACAAAGAGTTTCAGGAAAAAGGAAGCAACTCATCACGTCAATTGGAATTGCTTTAATCACTGCCTTGATAAGAACTTCTTTTCCTACTCGCGAAGTATTTTTTTCTTACCATCCTCCAAGCTTCTTTCTCACTCTATCAAGCACAAGACCAAAAGCAAATATTTTTGGAGAAACCGATATTCATAGACAGACCCAAGTATTTTTGATGGTACCTAATCGTCGTGACTCCCAAGCAAGTCCTAATGGGGCTTCTTTGTATATTATCATGCACATTAGAACCAAAAGAAAGCTCGGTCATCTCCATATCAATTCTTTTACCCAGAAGCTCTTTCATACAGTTTAAGAATATTTTGAAGTAGTGAAGATTCAGTGAACAACGGACTATCAGCCGCACAAAAATGATGAGACACCTCCGGAGCCCGTCAGCATATCTTAATCTCGTGAATGGATCCAGTTACAGCCTCCAACTGCACTAATGAGGATAAACCTCTTAACGCAGAATAAGAACAAACTTAACATGATTTTAAAATTTTATCAGTTTGATCATTGTATAATATTTCTTTTAATCAAATTAATATAGCATGCCCTCAATTCATTCAGACGGGGTTCTTTAATTCTCGTGATATTGAATGCTAACCGGGACATAATGGCGACTTGGAAGACAACATTGTGACATGGAGGGAAGGGTGAAACGAGATGTAGGCTTTGGCTCGTCAGCCGTTGTATCAAATGGATTAGTTTAAATCAAAACGAAATCCAAAAATCTAAATTAAACAAGTTAAACTAAACTAAATTTGTAATCTTAATTAAAAATAATCCAAATTAACAAATACTATTACTTAAAAATTTAACTTGTTTGTCTCTTACAACATATTTAAATGATTAAAAATTTTAAATTTTAATTATGAGAAAAATAAAGTCTAGAACTTTATTATTTTTATTTTTATTATATAATTTATAATCCAATAAACTTTATAATAAATTTAAAAATTTAGTCCGGCATCATTATCTCCAATATGAGATGGGACTCTTCGACTAGCAGTTGCTTCAGGTCGTGGTGGTAGACATCCGGCTGTGGCCAAAATCGATGGCTGAAATTAATTGCTGGAAATAAAGTCTGGCGATGTCCTTTCGCACACCACCTTTTACAATCTCGGAGAATAATTCCACACTGCCAACAAGTTCCATGGCGAAATAAAGCTTTAATATAGTAATTTAAAAGTTTGAGTCAAAGTGAACTTTACAGATAATGTGAATTAAACTTTGATTTATGGCACATAATGTTATGAGACTTCTTATACATATTAAATTTTAAGTTAATCAATAATAAATTTTAAATATATCACAAACTATATTATTCTCAGAATTTCATATTTTATTATGGTAAAAATTTTATATTCTTAACAATTAAATTGATATTTAATTTGATTCATAAATTTGAAATTTAATTTCTTAGTAATTATTTATTTATGTGGCTGTATCTATTTACATAATTGGGCTCATGTGTATGTATTTATTTTTGATGAATAATATTGTGAATTTATTTGCTTGCTCGTTCAATAGCCTTTACAAAAACGTTTTAAGGGCGGATCAAGGGTTGGAATACCTAAGATCCTCTTTGGTATTCTATATATATATATATATGTATGTATGTATATGTGTGTATGTGTACTACCATTTAGCGTAGTAATAAGAATTGTCTTGTTCCTGAGTTCGATATTGAGATTTGTAATGTATTTTTTACTTATAAAATTTGCCACCCTTGCTAAAATTTATTCTCGTCACTATCATATCTTTAGACACCCATTTAAAAATTAAAAAAAAAAAAAACCTTCAAACGGTTTTTGTTTCTTCTATATTCTCTATTATTAAGCCAGATGTAGTATTAGATGCTCTAATTTATAGCCGTGGAAAAAGATTGCTCTAATTGATTGAGTGAGCAAACAAAATATTATGACTTCATTTTTTGAGATACGAGACCAAAAAAAAAAAAAAAAAGGTGAACAAAAAGAGTAAAAGTTGCTCTTTTCATGACTACGTTCGTTTTCTCTTTCAATTATTGGGGAGATAATTTGGCAGAGCAGAACTGTTTTTGGTAGCATAGCCTTTTACCAAATTTATCGGGCACTCTCATTATAAATTGAGACTCTCCTATTTATTTTCAGGTAAAATATTAATTAAAATTGAGTCAATTCTAATATTATTTATTACAAAATCATTATTTTTTTTTAAAATATAATTTATTAAAATATATAATATATATATTTATATAATTTAACATCTCTTTTTTTATTTTATATAAAATATAAAAATTAAATTATAACTAACTCATTAATACCTGAAACATACTCGTATGTGACAATAGTCTATATTTGATGGGGTTTACGGCTAATTGATGTATCAAAAATCGTTAAGATCAGATACTTTAGAGTTTACAGAATTAAAACAACATTTTTGTTAATAATTTTTCATATGCCAACAGTTACCTTTCTCGAGAATGCACGAAGGAAAAGGTTGGAGAAATAATTATAATTTTGACAAGTAATCTTCGTTGGATCCTTTTATTTTTCGTTATTCCAAAAAAAAAAAAAAAAAAAAAAGAACAGCATTTCGATCTCTTTATTTACAATTCCTCGATATTCTAGCTCTCGGGTAGAGGAAAAAAATTTTTTCTCCTCTCTTTCTTTGTTTTTTTTTTTTTTTTTTCCTTTGTTTTTAAATGCACTGCAAACCTGTGCTTGCATGTCTTAGTACACTCTCACCGAGACATTTTCATAAGAGAATTCCTTTAACTTTTTTTTTTCTTTTGACCGACATTAACCTTGTACTCTGCTCAAAATATTTTTTAAAAAAAAACATTAACCTTGTACTCATGGCATGACAAATTTAACATAGTAAATATTAGGCCCATTTTAGAGGCAAAATCATATATTATTCTATTATTATAGTTAGTTATATATTTTTAATTTTACATATATGATCCGAATTAATGAGGAGAATACAAATATACATCCAATAATAATAATATAATATTAGTTTTTGTCTAAAATGTGTTAAATTAACTATACCATGCAATTTAAAGTCATTAACCTAGTAAGGACTCTTGGCACCTGTGGCATAATGACATAATTCCAATTAATTAGCGCTAAACTGGTCCAAGTATCCTGGCATTGCAAGTTTCTTGTTTCTACTTTTAAAATGATGCTTTCAGATTTATATCCTGTGTAAGAAACTTAGCCCTATTCCTTGGCAGGTGCGCCTAGCTAAGAAGCTGGTTTGAAATGATTTGTCAAACAAAAACATGCAGCCCAGAAATCTCGCTGAGAACTGGAAGGACGAAGGCAGATGCCATGCTGCATTTGCATGATCTGAACATGTAGCTTACCCCAAATGGAAAAACCCAGATGTTCGCAGCCTAGCCACACGTCGTCTAGCCTTCTCTCAGTTCTCATTTTTCTTGTGTTTGTTGGCATACGCCTACCTCACTTATTTTCCCGCTGTTTTTCCTTCGTGTTTTTCTCTTTATTATTATTTTTTTTTTGGGTCCAAAGAGGAGGGTGGAAGCCCCTTTAGGAAGAAAGGGTGAGGAGAGCACAGAGGTTCCAACCCCCGCAATTGCTTGAGGCACACATGCCTCATTGCCGTCTTTTTCTTTTTTTTTTGATTTAATCCTTTGGTCTTTGTCGTTCATCTAATTGACGTTTTTATGTACATTTTGTCACCGCGTAGAGGATTCTATACATTGGTTAATCGTATAGCAGATCGCATTGGGTATATTAAGATTTTTTGTTTTTTTTTTGGTATAAAGTTGTGTGACTTGTGACGCTGGTAAAAGGTTCTACTTGTTTGAATTCAAGAATTGAGGACAATTTGCAAAAAATGTGAAGTTGATAGTCATTTAGTGCAATTAGTATATGTGTTTTTTTTTTTTTTGGTTTATATTCACGCAATAGCACAGCACTTAACCTTTCCGGGGGAACAAAAAAAAAAAGGGAACAAAAGAAAGAAAACTAAGAGCACCATTTGGCATTGGCTCAATTGTTCGTACGAACACCTTGCGATTACTATTATTGTTTTGCTGGTCAAACAATAATTTTCATTAGCTAGTTAATTGGCTGTTTGTGTGAACGAAAAATTTGAAAAAAAAAAATATATAAAAGTAAAAAGAAAATCTAATTTCATTTCATATTGAGATTGAAAATATCGAAGAATTTTTAGGAAGTCGTGTAATCCATGTCTTCGGAATCACATCTTTTAACCTCTCAGATGTACCAAAAATCACATCTTTCTGCTTGTTCATTGGGAGATGAGAAAAGCTGGCTTTAGCTAAAAGGAAATTGAATATAAATTTTAAATCCCTTTGATTCTAGAAATGGATTCCTAATTCAAAAGGCCTCTATCCTTCTCAAATCTCAATTAATTCAAAAACACTTTCAATAATGCATTGATTATGCATGGTTATGGATGAGTAATGCTAATAGGCTGGAGAGGGAGACTTATGATGATGATGATGATGACGATGATGAACTGTATTATGATGATGATAGTGAAGGATATGAGGCCACGCAGCGCACAAAGGAGTTTTATGATTGCCTTGGCTCATTTGTTTTCCACTAACGATGCGCTCTTGATCTCAATTAGACAGATTGTATCTCCGCTGCTGTTATTTTGAATTGGGACAGATCGTGTCTCGATAATTTTATTTTGAAAAAATTAAAAGGCACTCAAAATAAAATTACGCTTTGGATACATTAATATGAAATAATATTATAAAATTTTGATTCTATTATATTGACTTTTAGAATTAATATAATGATTAATAAAGACACTTAAAAATATTTAGACGAGCCTTCTATCATTACAACCATTAAGTTTTATTATTCAATTTTATTTTTATTTATAGTAATTTATTACTGTTATTTATTTGTCATTCTTTCATGGCTTGTGGAGGTGACCAATACTATGGAATGACCTTTTCAAAACACCCAGAGCGGCCAACTCATCTTTTAGACACAAATTCAATATTTGACAAGCACTTCTAATCTCAAAATACTTACACTAATAAAAGATTTATAGTATCAAATGAAATTGAATAAAAATAAACTCATAATATATTCATTTAAAATGCAATTACAAATTTTTGCAAATTATATTCATTATCAATCAAAGAACATGTCATGCCCATATAAGAATGAATTTGTCAATGATCACTCTAGATATCATAATATATAAATACATGTCCATAAAAAACTAAGAACAAGTCGTTAAAAAAAAAAAAATTTCTTTCTTTACAAAGCTTATAAAGTGTATGAGTGAGAAGGGCCCTAGAAAAACATTTGATTTAAGATATTTTTTATGATAAATAACAAAACTTATTTTTTAGAGGTTGCACAGCCAAGAATTTGAGTTTGTGATTTATCAATACCTGTTATCACACGATGTTTCATTTGTAGGTGCTTCGACAATGACCCACACCAGCCTCCAAATCACCATGTTGCTGGTTTCATCCTTAGAGCCCTTTGTGAAACACCCTGCGAAACTTCGAAACTGACTAATTTTTTCTTACAAGGAGCAAGAGTTACATCCTCTAAATTTATATTTTGGCTCATCTCATCTTCAATGTTAGTCGGCAAACCATAATCATTTGAGTTTCGCTAAGCTTATATTTAACCTTGAACTTGATTTTTTTCTTTTCTTTTTGTAGTTTATGTCAAAAATAAGAATGAAAGAGTAGATAAGATGTAAAAAAAATTAAGATCATAAAGAAATAACTTTTTGTGCGATAAGAATGCAAAGTAAATAATTAAAATGTAATAAAAATTAAATATTACGGTTAGAGAAAATTGTGAATTATTGAGAGAAAAAGCAAGATTGAGAAGATGAATGTAGAATTTGATGTGAAGAGAAATGAAATAGAGAAAGTATTTATAGAGTTGAAATCTGAAAAAACAAAGTTGAATCACCGTCATTAGACTACTGAAAAGCTCCCAAATTCTCTCTCTCTCTCTCTTTTTTTTTCTTTTTTTATTTGGGATTGAACGATTCCATTTTCAATTATTGTTTCGTTTTTAGAAGGAAGAACAATCCTCCAATTCTCAGTTCAGTTTCTGCTCGGACTAGAATCCGTGTGAAGCTTGGTGCCAGTTGGTCCCTTAACGAAATGGTTCAAATTAGAACATTGTCACCCTAGTTAGAAAAACCAACCGAAGATGGTAGATCCAATTCCAATGCCGGATGCCCTTTGTGGAACCAGAGAATCCATACGCCAGACCACTAGTACGATATGATCCCTTTAGTCAGTGAGCTTTGCCTCCTGCATGGTACAATAATTCAACACCCCCCCCCCCCCAAATAAAGAAACGACGTTACATAATCTTTCCCCGTCGAAGTAGAAAAATTCTTCAAGGTTACTGTTTTTATTCTCCCTTGCACTTCATACCGCGTACATATTATTTCCAATTGCAGAAAAGGACACTACACCTCTTTGTCCTTAGTGAAGAGTACTATTCACTCTCATCGTACCAAGCTCTAGGCTTAATTGAAATTTGTTATGCTATTGAAACAGTAAATAATAGGAAAATTTACATTTAATATATTCTATTTTAGGTCCTGTAACAGTATAAATCCTATATTTTCAAATGCAACCAAAAAAAAAAAAACATACTGAAATTATAAAATACTTTGGAATAAATATTCATTAAAAAAAGCTTGAAATAAATAAAAAAATTTCATTATAAGTGTTTTAAAGAAACTAAATTACCCTTAATTTATCACGATGAGAATGACATTATTTTTGGGTTGCATTTTAGAGTTAGTCTATTTGTTGCATTAATTTTTTTTTAATTATGATATGGTTTCTCAAAATTTTAATCAAATAAATTTCTTATATGTATTTTTTATATTTTGTTAGTTGTCAGATTTTTTTTTCAGAACATTATAAACTTTAATAATAAAAATGTGCAAATGTGTCAATTTATTATTTTCGTTAAATTTGACTAACAGTTATTATTAGTTATAATATGTTTTTTTTTTGTTAATTTTATAATATATGATGTGAATTGTTGTGAAGTGAAAAACTGAGTATATTAAGTATAAATTATCTTAAGTAACAATGATTCTATTTATTTCCAGTGATGTTTCCCCGAAGCTTCCATATGGCAATGTCCGTTCCCTCGATGTGGTCCAAGTGAAAGCCGAGACCAAATTTGGAGGCTCAATGTGAAATGGGCGAGACAAGAATCCTGCCCAGCCTCAGTGGCACGAAAAGGGCTTATGCCATATACTCACATTTGGGCCCGACAGACACCAGACACACCCGAACTGACGGACCCTACCGGACCATCTTCCTGGTTAGAACATGTGTGTCCCGCCTCTTCTCGTTCCTATTATACTCTACTCCCTCTTTGGCACTTGATTTTATCTTCTTAATTATGTGCTGATGAATTTCTAGTCTTTTAGTTCATTTTTGTGGTAGTTTGGATTGCTAAGGTTGAAAGTTTATCTGTCTTCAGGGGACCTTAAATGATGGTGGTTCTCGTTCTCTTGTCGGGTCTCTGGATTGCCGAGGTTACTTATTGTACTGGAGTGGAAGTGGGTATCTTTTAGAAGTAATTTAACAAGGACTTACTATCTAGGCATAATTGTTGTTCCTCTGCATGCACGTAGCCTGGCACAGGAGGGGAGGTCTGTTTTAGATAATGATGTTGCGTAGAAATTTTGAACTGAATAGGCTTCCTTTATTCTGAATCCATCATCGTTGTTTAGCTAATGCCTAAAGCGAATTCCCTGCATGCTTTTTAAATTCCCGTTTAGTTGGCCTGTACGTACTTGGATTGAATTACATTAGGAAATTCTAACAGGTGACAACTTATTTGGAATGACAAATCATGATGTCTAGTTCTCTATCTTTTTTCCTTATGTTGAATGCAAAATCGGTGCTTGTCATTTTCCACAGCTCTTGAGGAAATTCATGACATTAGCGCTATTGACAATAATTAGGCGTTCAAGAATGACTGAATTTGTGATGATTTTGAGTATTATGCAGAAAATGTTGACAATATGAATCATGGATATAATGATTAAAATTAGTGTAGTAACTTTGGATAATCACATATTAGTGTTTTATTAAGTATTAAATGTTGATCATGTCATTTAGAATTTTTTTTATATATTATTGTATTTTACACTTGAATTTTGATTTAAGGAATTTATGAAATTTTAAAAGTTAAAAATAATATTTTAATTGTTAATTTTTTTTTAATTTTAATAGAATCTTATTATCTTATGATCTATTTCTACTATTCAATTTTGACATCTTATAATGCCTTTTAGTAATAAAATTTTGATTTTGATAATTTTATCTATAAGGCACTAATAGTTGATTTTGAATATAAATGATGCCTTTGTTCAATTAATTGTAAATGACAACTTATGTTAACTCTTTATATGCAAATAAAAAAATAATTATTGAGTGGGGCATAAGGATTTTAAGTTTGATATGGTAAAGAAAAATCTATATATTAAAAAAATATACTTATTTCAATTTTTTTTCTTTTTGGTTTTACAAATATATATTTTTTTAATTTAAAAAGAAGGCATAATGTCAAAAACAAAATTCTACATAATTACCGATCGAAGCCAATAAGTCCTTACTAAGTCTTGTTGGAGCAATAGAGCCATTATAAGAAGTGGATCATTCATTATATGCATTCTTGGACTCAAAAAAATAATATGTCTAGCAATTTAGTTAACAACATGATTCCTTTTTTTGTAGACATAAGAGCAAGTGATTTTTTAATCTCTCTTAAGGGTATCTCTATAATTATAAACTAAATTTGCATGCTAGGGGGTGTCAAGTATCATTATAAAGGCATTATTCAATGCTACCTTAAAGTCAACTTTAAGCCACACTTGATGAAACCTGTATGCTCATACCAATTTTGATTCAATAAAGATCCCTCAAAGTTCAATAGTAAAAGTTAAATAAAGTCTAATATTTTAGGTAAAATCCAACAACCATATATCACATTGATCTCTAATGACTCCTTTAACACTAGCAACCTCAAGGTTTCCATGAGATGCCCCATTTATGTTTAATTTAACCACATACCCGTAGGGTGGTTGGCACCTAATGGACTACAATAAATGAGTAGGAGGTTGTGGAATGCTCAAAATCAATTGGCTTTCATTTGATAATTTTGCACAAAAACTTAGTATAACATGTCTGGGATAAGATTCATAGAGTTTTCCTTCAAAAACTTGTTTGTTCCTTCATTTCCATGCTTACCAAATAATGGAAGCAAAAGTTATCGATCACTCACCCACTCCAAACCTATGATTTGAATGTAGATTTGTGAGAACCTTTTCCTAAAAATTAGATTGAAATAACCATGCTTTAGATGTTGGCTTGAGTAAAGATAACCAAAATTGTGTAATCTTCCTATAGTTTTCACAGGAGATGTAATAAGCTTTTATCAAAACAATCAAATATAAGACAAGTATTGCATCTTGTGAAATGACGTCTTAAGCACTTAAGATTTGTCATTAGGCATCTATGTACCATTTATCACAAGAAATATTTAATGCACTATGAGACATGAAGTTTTTAGAAACACATAAAGTGAGAATCTCAATTAATGGTAGGACATCTAATTAATAATGTGGTGTATGTTGACTTTATAAAGAAGGCTCTATCTAATGAATCCTTCCATCGAAACCTATTAGGATTTTGCTCCTTCTTTATGGAACAAATAACTAGTAACTTTAGAACATGTAGTGGTAATAGGATTTCTAAAACATACCAATTATAGCTAACTCTTATAATCCAAAGGTTGTTTATTGTGAGAGTTAAATCCTAAGGCATTAAAAGGCGAGAGACATACTAACTAAATGGGTCATCTAGTAGCCAAGTATCTTCCTAGAAGAATGCCCTAGTACTATCTCTTACTCTCTATCTGTTCCTATTTACCAAAAGCTTTATTATGAATTATTTCTCTCTTTGTGTGAGATGCAATGTGCTTATAGTAAAGAGTGACCTCACCTACTTTATAATATTTCTTAAGAAGCACCCATACCCATAAATCTTTTGCCTTTATGATAAAATGCTAGTTTAGTTTGGTTAACAAGACATAATTAGCTAATTTGGTACTTAGTATCCCAAGCTTACCATTTTGTTTGGGTTAACAAACAATTTTTTAATTAACAAAATGAATTCCCTTTCCTTTCTCTGTATCCCCCAACAAAAAGCTCTTATTCAACTTGTTTAATTTAGTACAAACAAAGGAAGAAAAAATAACTACTTGTATTATGTAAATAAGAATGGTTAAAGTTATGGACTTGATGAGTGTCTCGCAAGTGAAAAGTTATTAAACTTTTTAACCTACTAGCTTCCCTTACACCTTTCCAAAGGCCTCATTATAATTTGACAAAGACAATCTTTTATTAATGGTTAATAAGCCAAGGTATTTAGCCAAGTTGTCCATCAATGAGATCCCAATATATTGACTAAATTCTCACTTTATACCATTGAGACTTAGCTAATATCTATTTTCACAAAAAGGATCACACCATCAGTAAATAAAGGTGAGATAAACTCAATCCTTAATGAGACAAAAACATTAGCTTCCATTTACCTAATGTTACCTCATTCTTAATCAATTGCCCTAAATGCTTTATACATAACACAAAAAGGTATAATGAAAGTAGATCTCCTCAATGAAGCCCACGCGGAGCCTAGAAATGATTTGTAAGGCCATCATTCCATAACACTTATGTGGATAGAAAAGATACAATTCATGATTAGATTAACTCAATACAAAGACAATGCTAACTTTTTTAGTATGTCATAGATGAAATCTTAAGATATGTGATTATAAGCCTTAGCTAGATTGAGCTTATAAACCATAAACTCCTTTCAACCCTCTCATAAAGTGTAACACTTTTTACAAGATCACAATGTTATCAATTATATGATGTCTTAAAACAAAACTTAATTGAGTAAAAGCCATTTATTGAGGGAGAAATGATTTGAATTGATTAATAATGACCTCAGTTATTATTTTATAATTGACATTGCACAAACTAATTAGTCTAAAATCCATAATTCTTTCAGGGCAATCACACTTTAGTATTAAAATCAATAGTGTTTCATTAACATTTGAAGTGAGTACAACCTTTTGTAAGATGTTAATGACAAATTTTGACACTAAAGGCCCCATAATGTCCCATGATTTTTGATAAAAGAGCACCTAGAAGCCATTAATGTCTAAAGCTTTCATAAGGTTCATTTCCAATAGAGCATACCTAACCTTATTATCCTTGAATAGAGAACTTGACTATCTTACTTTACCAACTATTAAAGGCTTAAACAAGCAAGGATATGGTTATAAACTAATGCCTAAAGATTCGATAACGTAGAGATTCTAGAAGTATCCATAAGTCAAATCATGTAAAGCCCCTTCATCCTCTAGCTAAGTCCCAATATCATCTTGTAATGCCTCAATTTTATTTTTCTTTCATTAGATCATAGTAATAAAATGAAAGAAATGTGTGTTATAATCTCTGTTAGAGATCCATCACACTCTAAACTTTTTGAACCATAGGATCTCTTTTTGGTCTAGAACTAACTCAAGCTACTTTTGTAATTTTTATCCCAAAGAGGCAAGAATAATTCAATAATTTCATTCCAATGTTGCCTAACATCCCGTTATGCAAGCAATCAATATTTGCTTTTTGAGGAAAATATTGTTAAATTTTAGCGATTCCAATTTAAGAGGATTAGAGTAAGCTCTTTTAAAGCAAATGATATCAATACTTCATATTTCTATAAGTCTTTTAAGAGCCTTTAAAATTTAGTATGTAAAAATTAAATTGCTTAAAAGCAAAAGGGTCTAATAGCATTGCTTTAAGGTTGGTTATTAAAAAATTTGATCAGTAATAGGTTGTGGTCCAATTGAATTTATGGGAGGTGAGGCACAATAGCTTTTGGTCATCATAGTCTCTAGTGAATATTAACTAATGCCTAGTTAAAGTCATAATACACTTGAGTTTAGGCTAAAACACCTTTAACCTATGTAAACCTAGGCCCAATAAACTTCAAATTTATAAGAGAAAGGTCATTAATCCATTTAACAAAAAGAGTCCATCTGTATGGCCTAAAGTTCCCTTTACCTTTTTTTTTTTTCCTCTAGTGATTTAACAAAATTGAAATTATTAGTTATAAACTAAAGAACAAACATAAAAACTTGTATGATTTTAGTTCTTCCCATAATTATTTTTCTTTATCATTTATATGCCCTACATACACTATTATTAAGCATCAAGTCGAGTGCCTAGGTTCATTAATCTATGCATGAAGAAATTAATCATTCTATTCAATAAAAAGACTTAAAGGACCTCTTGTTTCCATAACACTTAGATCCTTCCATTGAAACCATTTGTCTTTTCTCTTAGCATACTTGAAAACCCAATCTTTTTACAAATCATATCAACTTTAAGGCCAATTAATCATGGCTTAACTAAGGCCAAAATTATTAGCAAATGCATTTGATGGACTAATTTAAGCATACACATAAAACTTATATTGGTAGCTCTAAAAACATTCTGAACTAAAACATTCATAAAACATATAATGAGGATGTAAAAAGAAAGATTAACATACTTATATAGGCTTAGTAGCCTGAGAGCATTCTTCCCTATCCTTTAGGCACAACCCATTAACTTCTTCCATGAGTGTGTTTGAAACTTGTGAGTTTAAACTAATATCATAACCATCTGAGGCCTCATAATCTATAGCTAAGAGATTAAATGGTAGGTTCAGCATAAGTGGTCTATCTAGATATATTGTAGCAAGGCTAACTTAGGGTATATTTAGACCTTTGGGCTTATTAATTAGCCCAATACTTGTATATATGATAACTCATTGAATTAAGAGACTATGAAACCCTTTAACTTGATCCACACAAGTTAAAGCCTTAACTATAGATGGCTTATATAAGGACAAATGTGCTAAATTACCAATATTTTTTGCTTGCACTAGTTAGCATTGTTCCAATGACACATTCCCTCCTTAATTCACTAGGTTTTTATCACAATTGTCAATAACAACATCCATAATCTTAAGGCTATCAACCCTTATTTAGTTCCTTGTAATTTTGTCCTCATATTATGTCTTTTGTTTATTTTCTTTAACCTATCTCATAATGCTATGTGGAGTTAGATCATATCTTATACCCCCTATCACTTATTTTAATACCACTACAGTTCCTATTCACCACTGTTAATGACCTAACAGTAAGGTTAGCATCTAGCTCATCTTGTAAAATAACAAATTGAGATCGTTCATCACCATTCCTCCCCTCAACCAAAAGATAATCACCATAAGTTTGGTAGCCTCTTCTAAGCATGCCTCATCAATATGACCTTTGAATGAGCATTTAAGGTTCATATGTTGTTGATAATTTTAGTTTTTGATCCCTATTTTCTTTATGATCTTATTGCTCTTTTCCACTGTGACTTTTTCCCATGCATTTTCTAGTCTTGTGGTTATATTTACCGCACTTGAAGCATACCAAATAAATCCTCGTATACTCAATCTTTTTACCTTACCCCCAAATTCATATCTTGTCATAAGCACCATGTTTAGATCAACTTTAACATATAACTAAGCTTAGTTGCCTCGTGAAACCTCCTTCATTGTCCTATCAACCTTTAAGGTTCTACCAACTATATTTCCCCCCTTCCACAAAGCTTCCCTGTTATAGTATTTCATTAGTAAGTGAGGCAACTAGATTTAAACCACCAAATGATCAATACCTGTCTTATTTAAGTCAGAATTTGGTTCTCACCTCTAAACAGTTTAAGTAGTACTTAGCCACTACTCACAAGCTATCGTTTACTACAAACTCATAATCCTCCACTACATCAAACTTCATTAGAAAAAAATTCTTTTCAAAGGTCTAAAAGCTGAAATTTACAAATTTGAAGGTAGGCCACCAACTTGCAAGCCTATAGCTAGATGAGGCAACATTCAAGGTAGACAAAGTTCAACTTGTATTCTAGTAACTTAACAATTAAGGCATACCACCAAAGTTTAAGGAAAGCCAATTTTTGGCAGTAAAGAACACAACTTTTAGGCAATCTTACAAGTCATATTCTTGTTCATCATTTAATAGCATGTCCATCTCACTTACATCTAAATCCTGATCAAACTTCTTACTCTAACCTTACATCATGCTTTATGAGAGAAACATATATAGATAAAAAGGCTAATGTCAAACACCACTTTTAGACTACAATGAACCACCATGCTTAACTGTCTCTATAAGAGTTGGAGCCTCTCTACGTGTCATTTCACAAATTTTTATTTTTTTTATTGATTCGTTCTAATTAATTAGTTTTCTCCAGTAATCAGAGAGTTCCAATTTTCATTATAGTCATAAAATTTATATTTCTTTCTTCTCTTAGTTGTCATTCATAACATTCTCTCTTTTTGTTTAATTAATTTATTTATTTATTTATAAGCACTTATTTTAATTTTTATGGAACACTTTGAATTTGACCCGCATTAGTTAGATTGTTAAGACGAGAGTTTATTGTTTTAATTTTTGGGTAATGACAAATGAAAGAGACTTAAGCCCAAAAACTAAAATAATAAATGATATCTTCTCATTAGTAGTTAGAATATTATCTATTTAATTATTATGTATAATTTAGTAGTTATTAATTTAAAATTTAAAATAAAATGTAAGGTTTAAAATTTAAATTTATTTATAATTAAAAAAAATTTTCCTATAAAAAAAAAAGAATGTTGTCCACCAAATAAAATATTGGTAGCAAATTCTATCCAAATATGATTTTTTTAGCGAAAAAAAAACATTGTAAATATATTAAGATTAAAATTAAATTTATTTATTGAATTTTTTATTTAACACTTTTATAAAAATAAAAAATAAAAAAGACTCACTATACGAATATTCAAAAATTCGAGTGAGTTTTCTTTCATATTCTATATCAATATTAATTAGTCTGAATTTGAATGGTATTCTCCGCGTAAATTTTAGTCTATCTAAAATATAATCACCCTACAACATGGTACCATTTATATTCGAATGACTTTGTAACTTGTCTGGAATGAAATCTTGTTCACAATTTTTTTTTCTGACGAAGAGCAGAGTGGTGGGTACATTGGAAACCGCAGGCCGCCTCACTGAGCTCTACTACCATTCCAATTTCCAATTTCCAATTCAATAGAGGCATTTTCGGAGCACAAGCCGGCTCATAAACAATTGCCCGGTTCGGCATCATAATAAACCGGTCCAGGAGTCCGGAGGCATTTCTCCTTGCTTGCACGCACCGTCAATGGTCCTTTACGCCCTCTTTGGTCTGATACGCGAGCAGCCCACCAGGACGATAGAGCCACGAGAGCTTCGCATCCCGCCCCAGCACACAACCCTTCCAAATGCCATTCGTATCGCAAATTGAGAGACAAATCGACTACAATCACTTCCTTCCTACCACTCCCATCGTCATCGATAATGGCGCCTCCTATTTCCGCATCGGGTAATTTCCACAAAACCCTAGCCCTATCCACACACCGCACACGCATGCGTTTGATCATTGTGTATGTGCTTCTGCGAAAGGATTTTTCTTTTTTTTTTTTTATTTACATCTGTTTCAATAACAATTCGAAACTCTTTCTTTCATTTTCTTTGTGAGAGCAATTTTGTGTGATTAATCAGGTGGGCGGGAGAGAGCGATCCTCGGGTTATTTTCCGCAACATTGTTCAGAGGCCACGACACAAAACCACTGGTAATGCTACCATCTCCTTTTTGTCCCCTTCAATGTTCCTGTTTGGTTTCTGAGAAAATGAAGTAAACCAGAATAGTTCAATTTAACCTCCTGTGCTTTATCTCTTTTTCCATCCTACTTCTCTAAATTTTAATTTTTACTGCAAGGTGTTCTCAATTTTGGCAATTAAGACCCTCCATCATGATTCTGTTAATTAAGTTGGGCAAAAGAGACGTTTCACATATGTTTTATTTGTATTTTACGGTGGGATTCTAATTTGGGGATTTTAATTTGAAGTTTTAAGGAATGTCGGTGTAGAAAATGAGAAATGAATATGATTTTTATAATTTTGGCTGAAAACAATAATAATAATAATAAAACATATGCAAAACGATATTGTCTTGGCCAAGTGAAATTAGAGGACCTTAATTGCCAAAATTGGAAAGCATAGGGCAAACTGATATTAGTGCAAATTGAATCCCAGAGAGCTAGGATGAAAAAGAGTCAAACCTCTCATTGTTTAAGTGCATTTAACCAAACTGGAATGCTAAGTAGCCCTCTGTTTTTAGAGGGTAAAATGTTCCGATTGATCAACAGATTTGCTGGTGGAGACCCATTTCTCAGGTCTTGAAAACTTCATTTCGTTGTTCATGTTTTATTGTGATGTGCTTATTTGCTCTATAACAAGTGTAAGAGCATGTCTTATAGTTTCTTTCTTAGAGAGTGTTTGCTGGGAGTTATTACTGTTTAACTCAATCTTTTCTGATTTGATATTTTGTGGGCTGCACAGGTGAAACCGTGACTGTTGTTGGTGACCATGATCCTGCATTGTTGAGATACTTTGACTGCACTCGCTCTGGTCCACGATCCGCTTTTGATAGCAATGTTGTGTATCAATTTGAGATAATGGAATATGTATGTTTATCCTAATTAACATAACTGCACTCTTTAAGTTTATAGCTCTGTTACCTAGCATTGTGCAATTTTAATATTATTCAGAACAGTAAATTTAGAGTTGTTTAAATTGCTACAATTCATTTTGACTCCATGACAAATAAATGAATGCACAAGGGTTGCTGATCTGTTCATTTAAGCCTGCCACGTATTGGTTTTTCACTATCCAATTCCTCCTGGTTGTAGATTCTTGACTTTGGATTTGATCGGCTGGGAGCAAATGAATCACAGGTACAATGAGAGCAATTTTAAGAATTGAGAAATTGATAGGAAATTGGTATTTTATGCTTCCATAGGAATTGAATTCTTGTTAATATCATATCTTTTCTAGTTATTTGTTTAAGCATCTGTCTTTGAATTTTTTATAGCAAGGCTAATTGTCTAGTTTAAATCACCTTATCTTGGATTGCTCATTAACATCGTGAACCTTCTGTTCTCATTGGCCTTTATGTTATTTTTATTTGTGGCAGTGTTGTTTAAATGTGAATATTCTTAGGTTTGCCTCAAGAAAATTTAAAAACTTAGATGCTAAGTCGTGGAAAGTTAGGATCGCGTAGGATGGATAACAAATAAAGTTTGTGCAATTAGCATGTGAAAAAAAAAGAAAAAAACATGTTTAGAATGTGAAGTTGGAGTTTCAAATGCTGCCATGCATGTACCATGATGATTTGCTGTATTTGCACTATGCTACACAAGCTGTGTGATTTTTCTTTTGGATCCTCAGTGCTACTTATTCAAGGGTGTTGTTCCACATGTTCACATGATTTTCTGCTGATTTTTGTTTACTTGAGGCAGAACAGATTGATCATCCTGTACTGATAACAGAATGTGTGTGCAACCCAGTTTACTCCCGCAGTAAAATGGCAGAGCTGCTTTTTGAAACCTATGGAGTTCCATCTGTAGGTATAAGTTCACAGCTGTTGACTGTGGGAAATTTCCAATACCCTTTACCGTCACTATTGGCGCTCTTCATATATCATTGCTTCTGTAATTAACTAGTATGTTGTACCATCATTGCAGCATTTGGCGTTGATGCTGCATTTAGCTATAAGTATAACCAACAACGTGGGGTTTGTGATAAAGATGGACTTGCTCTATGCCCAGGATTCACTACAACTCATGTTATTCCGGTATGCTTTTCTAACCTTGTATCTGCTTGGTCCAAGTGCAGAATTTGGAAGGTTGTGTTTGGAAGATTCTGCAATGTCTGTAATTAGGATTTTGATGCATATCAAACTGGAATGATGATGATCTCTCTCTCTCTCTCTCTCTCTCTCTTGTGTGCGTCTCTTTACCTTGATATTGTTTTTGTTGCTAACTTGGCTGCAATTTAGTATTTTAAACCTGGAAATGGCATTATTGCTGGGTATATTTGTTTGCACATTGTCCTCGGATGTCTAGCGTGTTCAATAGTCTGGTACCATCAGTCCAACCTCACTTGTTTCCAAGATCTGATATTATTTGTAGGTACTAGGGGTATAAATGTGTAGAACTATTTACTAGAATTATATTAATTTTTGTTCTCAGTTTATTGATGGAGAGCCTACTTACAAAGGATGCTGCCGAACTAACATTGGGGGATTCCATGTTACTGACTATTTGAAGCAACTTCTTTCACTCAAATATCCTCATCATATGTGAGTTGCGTTATGTTCTGTTTCAATCTTATGTATATTTACTTGATGCATATTTTGATATGTATTTGACATGCTCCTACAGTCAACGACTCACATGGGAGAAAGTCGAAGACTTGAAGATGGAGCACTGTTATATTGCATCAGATTATGCTTCAGAAGCTCGGCTATTTCAGGTGACAAGCTTGGATCTCTTTGCATATTATTTACAGATTCTAAAGGTTGACCATTGTAATTATGTACAGAAAGGAACCAAGGAAGCTGAAGATAAAACTAGGTGTTGGCAGCTTGACTGGACTCCACCACCAGTTGAGGAGCCCCCTTCAGAAGAGGAGATTGCCAGAAAGGCAGCTATAAAGGAGAGACAGGGCCAAAGGTTACGAGAAATGGCTGAGGCTAAGAGGTCATCTAGGATAAATGAACTGGATAATGAGTTGCGTGGTTTGGAATTTCTTTTGCATCAGCTTGAACAAGTGGCAGAGGATGAAATTGCATCTTTTCTGAAAGAAACTGGCTATGTCTCCAAGCAGGAAATAGAGGCTTCCGTTATGAAGGTAACACAGTCTTTACGAAAAGCAAAAGGTGAGCCAAAGGGCGAACCTGCTGAAGTTGAAGAGAAGACTGACTCTTCTGGAAATGAAAAGTATCCTCTTGTTAGTGTTCCTGACAACATGCTGACCCAAGAGCAGGTATGCCTCGATATCGATTGATGATATGCCTTGCTTTTTGGAAGTTGCGCTTAATTTTTTTTCTCAAATATAGATGAAACTTTTGCAATAGTCAGTTGGAGTTAATATATGATCTACATCTTTGTACTTTATCAATGTGAGACTTTATATGTATTTTTAACAATTTCTGAAGCAATGCTATGTTTAATGCTGCTTATGTGATTTTCCTCGTTACAAATATGATTAAATTTCACTCCTGATAGTACTTGCTTAACAGCTGAAGGAAAAGAGGAGACAACTGTTCCTTAAAACCACATCTGATGGCCGGCAGCGAGCTAAACAGAAACGCTTTGAGGAGGAATTGGAGCGAGAAAGGAAAAATAAACTAGATGAAGAAAAGCGATTGTATGTGTCTAACTCATGGATGGGTATTTTGATTTAGTTGACACGAGATGTTGAGGACAATGTGTAGATTTTGATTCTGTTGTCTTTTTCGGGGAGAGGGGGTGGGTAAGGGAGAAAGGAAAGCACTTCCTATTATTCTGGTGTCCTAAATAGTGTTACTTTAATCTGCAACCAGGACCATTCCATCTCTTATTTCTGATTTCTTTTGTTCTTCCTGGTGTAGAGAGAATCCAGGGCTTTATTTAGAACAGACACGTGCTAAATACAAAGAGCTCTCTGAGAAAGTTGAGCAGCGAAAACGGCTCAAGACAAATGGGAACCACTCAAATGGAAATAACAAATCTGGTGGTGTTGGTCGTGGTGAGAGATTGAATGCTGCCCAACGAGAAAGGATGCGCCTCTTAACAACTGCTGCCTTTGATCGGGGTAAAGGTGAGGATACTTTTGGGGCCAAAGATGAAGATTGGCAGCTTTACAAACTAATGAGCAAAGATAAAGATGATGATGACGAGGGACCAGATGAGGATGAAGCGGAGCTTGTCCGTATCTCTTCTAGGCTTCAGGTATCTGTAGCATGTTGTTCTATGCCATTATGCTGTTTAGTTATTGCATGCTTTTGGCTGAAGTATCTGTCGTTGGCTGATTCATTTCAATTTAATCTGGCAGGAGATAGACCCAACATTTGTTCCTAAGCCAGATTTAGGAACTGCACAGCCTGCTGCTGAGATGCCGCGGTTTCGTCCTCTGACGAAGGAAGATTTTCAAATTCTGCTAGGGGTTGAAAGGTTCCGATGCCCTGAAATTCTGTTTCATCCCGGCCTTGTAGGGATTCATCAAGCAGGACTGGATGAGATGGCCGGAGTCTCAACAAGGAGGTTGCCCTCCACTGATGAAGACTTGGAAAACAGACTAACTAGTTCTATCTTTTTGACTGGTGGGAGCTGCCTTTACCCTGGTATGACTGAGCGGTTGGAAGCTGGAATTCGAATGATTCGACCATCTGGGTCACCCATAAAGATAGTCAGAGCATTGGATCCAGTTCTTGATGCATGGCGGGGTGCTGCTACTTATGCTGCTACATTGCAATTTCCTCGGCAGACATTTAGTAGAATGGATTACTACGAGAAGGGTGAAGATTGGCTTCAGAGATACCAGTTTCGGTACACACTTTAGTTTATATTGCCGCGCTGCGTTTCTGATTCTCTTTGGTGTGAGATGGCAACGATGAACTCCTTTTGGACAAAATCTTGGGCTTGGGCAGTTCGTGCCTTCCATTTCATTTCTGCCATTATTCAGAATTCAGGCCATTAATGTGGTTGATATCTGCTAGTCAATATTGTTCTTCTGGCTGGCTGTTGACAGCTATTGGCGTGTTCTATTTAAGTTTTATTATCGTCCCTAAATCATCTAAGCTTATGCATCCCTTTGAAAGGGAGGTAAGGTCCGCAGCCTGACCTGGAGTAACATAAAATTTTCAACCCGAAGAAACAGGGTATTTTCTCAAGCAGGAAATAATTGTGCCAAAAGTCATCACCGAAGATAGAAGTTGTCATCTTTGTCGAAAGTTAAAAAAGGGAAATGATTGGAGAATAATCTGTTGCAGCTCCTACTCTCCCTCCCGTGGGTTATTCCTGTGTTATGCACGTCTCATGGGAATTTCTTGACCATACATTTTCTTTAAATCAATACAAACTATGTACATCACACTCCTTTTCGCCATGTTATCCATCCCTATTGTATTTTTATTTTTTTTTTCTGTCGTTGATCTGTTTGTTATAAACTCAAATTCAATGTCTGGAGTTGAGGTAGTCTTTCATACTCTTATCATCATTTTTCATAATTTCACTCATCAATTTGATGGAACAATAGAGTAATATTAAATATCGTGCGTTTGCCAGTGTTAAGACTCAATAGGCATCTCTCTTTCTTTAACATCCTTTTAAAGAGTCTAGTCAAACACTTTACATCTATCTCTTCTTCACAAAAACAACCCTAGTCAAACGCATAGAGATAAATAGTTACTACAAATAGCAAAGGTGATCTCAAATAATAAAAACAAAATGACAATAAAAACCAACAATGCAACCGAAGAGATTATCAAATTTTTCGGATTGGTTTTACTATTTGAAATATATTGACATTTTTTTTTGGTTTTTTAATTTTTTTTTCTTTATTATATTTGCTCTCACTTTTTAAATATTTTCTATTTCTAAAATTTTTTAATATTTTCTATTTTTTTTATCTCTTCCCTCTTTTCTCACAATTCTTACTTCTCTTTCTTTATTTTTTAAATTTTTTTCTCCGTCTCTTCTTCCTCTACATTTCTTATCTTATCTTCTTTCTCTCTCTCTCTCTCTCTCTCTCTCTTTTCACTCTTTGTTCTCTTGCTTTCAATTTATACTCTTTTTATATATTCTCTCTATATGCAATTTTTCTCACCTCTCTATACTTTCTTTATATTTTTGCACATGAGAGTCCAATAACATTGCATTACATTGTCAGAACCAATGTTGTATACTTGAAAGAAGTTGATCTTCTCATTTCTCTCCTGGCACGATCCTTTTCTTGTTAAGCCTCTTTTTCCGTCAATCCACAGAGATAAAATGTAAGATTAGTGCCCAGATTAATAACGGAGGAGAGGACTTATTGCGTTGAGATGGTTAATTAATACTAATCTAATATTAATAGAATATAAAGTATTACAATAATCTCTTCCTGTTATGATCACTCTCATTTCTCTCAATAGTTTTTTCCTCTTTCACTATATTGCTCGCGCACTTTGTTTTTTTTTTTTTTGTTTTTTCTCTTAAGATTGTCTATCTTCTATTTCTCTTATTATATTTCCTAGTGTCTTATATTTTTCCATGTTCCTCACTAATAGTAATTATTCAAAGTTGATAATTGATGAAAAAATAAAATAATTATTGACAAATAATAAAAATATAATAACAGACCAAACTAAGTAAGATAATTTTTAGTTTTTTATAGTGAAATATTTATTAGACTGTAAATTATAAAATATAAATAAAAATAATCAGTTTTCATTCGCATAAATTTTACATTTTTTTAAATTAAAATTTAAAGTTTTTAAATAAAAATATATATTTTTAACTACTGTACTATCTCTAAATAACAAATTAGGTAAGATGGCCAAACAAATATCCAGCTGCAATGAGGTTCCCTTACGTGAAAAAACAGAGCACTTGACCGTTGGAAAACCTGCACAACACAGAAATTTAAAAAAAAATAAAAATAAAAAAAGGACAGAAAAAGACCCCTGCACTTAACCAAAATCACAATCCAAAACCCTACTCTGGTCAACTCGGGCGCTCCTATATACCCTACCTACCACAATATGACCGTTGCAAGTCTTCCTGAGCACAACTGAACGGTCCAGCCCTCTCTCTTTGGTTTCCACAGAGCAGGAGGAGGAGGAGGAGGCCTTTTCAATCTTTAAACCAAGAGAAAAGAAAAGAAAAGAAAAGAAAGAAAGAAAGAAAAAAATCAAATCCAAGAACTCAATCAAGAAAGACATGGAGACGCCACCGAGAAGAAAAAGTGGGCTGAACCTCCCGGCTGGGATGACCGAGGCTTCTCTGCGGCTGGATGCCTTTTCGGGTTCGGGTCGAGCGAGATCGAGCGTACAATCGCCGAGAGCGATCTCGAGCCTGTCTTCACCGTCAAAGGCATCCACCTGCAGTGACAGATTCATACCCTGCAGATCATCTTCGAGACTGCACACTTTTGGGCTCGCAGAGAAGGGGTCGCCGGTCAAGGAAGGAGGGAATGAAGCCTATTCGAGGTTGTTGAAAACTGAACTTTTTGGTTCTGATTTTGCTTCTTTTTCTTCTCCTGCAGGTGCAGCAGGGTCTCCCACGATGAATGGCACTTGCAGGAACATGCTGAGGTTTAAGACTGGCGATTACTGTGGCCCCAATTCTCCGTATTCTCCTTCAATCTTGGGGCACGATAGTGGGATTTCTACTGAGGTCTCTAACCCTCCTAAGCCCCCACGAAAAGTACCCAAGACACCCCATAAGGTAAACCCAGCCCTCTTCCCTTTTCCTTTCCCTCTTTCTTTTTTTTTTTTGAGTCGTTCCAATAACTCTGTGTTTGGCGGTCTGAATAAATTGGGGCCAAAGAAGATAATAAGTTATTTGTTTTTTTAAAAAAAAAATTCCAGTTCCTTCTGTTGTAGATTGGATCCGATAGAAAAATATTTTCTTTCTGGGAAACATTTGCTATAATACAAGAGCCATTTCCTTGCTTGATTGGATCTGATAGAAAAATGCAATCTTTTCTTTCGAAACATTTGCTATAATATTAAGAAAATGTGCTTGGTTTATTCATAGGAGAGCAAAATTTGCTCTCTTTTTCGTGGTAGGTGTACTTTTACAAAATGGAATTCGGTGTGTTTTTGTTATGGGAATGACCAACCTCACCGCAGACAGTTCTATTTTCCAAATGAGATTGCAGAAAGATGCAAGTAATAGCAACTGCTACTCATCTTTGATTGTTGAATGTCGATTTGCTGCAGGTTTTAGATGCCCCATCGCTTCAAGATGACTTCTATCTGAATCTCGTGGATTGGTCCTCACAGAATGTACTCGCAGTTGGATTAGGCACTTGTGTTTATTTATGGTCTGCAACAAATAGCAAGGTCAGCTTCCACGCAAAGCTCTACATTTAGGTTTTGGCAGAAACTTAGGCGTATTCTCCATCTGAATAGCTACTGATGGAAGGAAGACAAGTAGATAATCAAGTTTCTCATTTTGCCTTTTTTTTTTTTTCAATTGTTTGTTCCTCAGGTAACCAAGTTGTGCGACTTGGGACCCAATGACGGTGTCTCTTCTGTGCAATGGACTCGGGAGGGCTCATACATCTCTGTTGGTACAAATATTGGCGAGGTTCAGGTATCTTGTCTGATTTGGCCCATTTAAGGCTAGTTACTTGATGTTGGTAATGTAAATTCATTAGAATTTTACAGGATTGGGATAAAATTAATAATGTTGATTCCTATTCCAGATATGGGATGGAACTCAATGCAAAAGGGTACGTACCATGGGTGGCCATCAAACAAGAACAGGTGTCTTGGCATGGAATTCTCGGATACTGTCATCAGGAAGCAGGGACCGCAACATTCTTCAGCATGATCTTCGTGTGTCAAGTGACTTTGTTAGCAAGCTTGTTGGTCACAAGTCTGAGGTAAATGCTTAGAGAAAAGTAGCCATGCAAGGATCAGCAACCCGTGACTAAATTTTACCACATTATTGACCATATGTGAAGTAATGTGAAATTATTGTTCAATATCTTACAGGTTTGTGGTTTAAAATGGTCTCATGATGACAGAGAACTTGCATCAGGCGGAAATGATAATCAGGTGACTATTACTTCTCAGCGGTAATATTACCCAGATTCCCAGGGGAAGATAATAATTCAAGTAGTTTTTAGTTGTACTTAAGTTACAGTAATCAATTTCATTTTCCCTTGGTTGTCGGAGATCAGCTCCTGGTCTGGAACCAGCATTCTCAGCATCCAATTCTGAAACTGGCCGAGCACACAGCTGCTGTCAAGGCAATTGCCTGGTCACCTCACCAGAGTGGCCTTCTTGCATCTGGAGGTGGAACTGCCGATCGATGTATTCGCTTTTGGAACACCACCAATGGTCATCAATTAAACCATGTTGACACTGGCAGTCAGGTTTCTTCCTTTGCCTTTTTTTTTGTTTCCATTTTTAGAGTCCCATATCTCAGTGTGTTCTGAGGTACAAAAATATCTCAGTTTGTGAATTTTCATTGAAATCCAATATACTGGAAGATTGCCTATTGGGGTCATGTTTATTATAGTTGTACTATTCAAAGCAATGGTTTCGTACAGATGGGAGCAGCGTCTACTTAAACCTGAATTTCTCTACGTAACTGCAGGTGTGCAATCTAGCCTGGAGTAAGAATGTGAATGAGTTGGTCAGTACTCATGGATATTCTCAGAATCAAATTATGATATGGAAATATCCATCATTGACAAAGGTATTAGCTAAAGCTGCAACAACTCTTTTTATCAGTATGAGAATTTTTTGTCGTGGTTAATGCACTTTATTGTTTATCTGCAGAATCAGTATACATGGTGGCATTTATGGTGTGCACTTTTTGATCTTTTATGTGACGTATAATTATGTGTGCAAATTTTTGGATTGCTATAGGTTGCAACACTAACTGGCCATAGTTTACGAGTACTCTATCTTGCCATGTCCCCGGATGGCCAGGTACCCTAGAAAATCTCCATGGTGTTTGTTTATTGGAAGAGAGATTTGAATTTTTTTACCTTGCAGTCTTATAGCATGGGCACAAAGGCACAAAATGACCTGAGTCTAAACGTACATTTACTGTTTATGCAGACAATTGTAACCGGAGCAGGAGATGAGACACTGCGATTTTGGAATGTCTTTCCATCTGTGAAGACACCGGTAAGCACTGTAATACAATTATCTTTTTAACGGTTTCTTAAGCTGCTTCTGTAAGGATTTCTTTTTCTTGCCTTTTTCGATTACATTGCTCCTAGAGGAAATTGCAAGTTTCAGTGTACAAGAGGGGGAAAAAAAAAAGTTTAAAACTAATCAGGCTAGCGTAGTTGGAAACAAAAGCAAAACTCCTGGAGTGAGGTTGAAGATTCAAGCCCCCACCACCCTCATAGTCCGACAAAATTTGAGCTTGAATTCCGATGTATCAAAAGAAATGAGGTTTTTTGCTCTCTTCCTTGGTATTTTCCAGGCTCCAGTCAGAGATACGGGTCTTTGGTCTTTAGGACGAACACAAATTCGATGACCAACTCTCTTCTGTACATGGAGACGGAGATATCAAATGTTTAAAAAGCAGCCGCGCAAAAGTAGAGAAGGCCAGTCTTGCCTATTTTTTGTATTTATTTATCATTTTAATTTTTTAGAGAGTAGAAGGATTTGTGGTGTACAACAGGAATATAAATTTCAGATACTTCCACTAAAAAGAATGTGATGTCAACAAGAATCAGAAAATTCAAATAATAATAGAAAACAGATCAGAAAGGAACTTTTGTGATGTTCACAAACTTGATGGCCTGAAAGCTCTATGCACTTTCTTGAGGTCAACATTTCTAGTTTTGTGCGATATAGCTGATAATTTGTAAATTACGTCAAACCCTGGAAGCAAAACCATCATCCGCCTCAGAACCTAAGAATGACATTCTTTACCACAGCATCATTGTGCAAAAGACTTGAACTTCTAACTCGAATGCATCACAGAATACAGATTTAGAAATTCCCGTTAGCAATGCAAGAATGCATTACAAGACTTGAACTTCTAACTCAAATGTATCACAGAATACAAACTTAGAAATTCCCGTTAGCAATGCAAAAATGCATTACAAGATTTGACAACGGAAACTCCTGTCTACAATAGTTCCAACAGTGATATGACAATGGCAAAAAATTTCTAAGCATGTATTGGTTCAAACTGGTCTAAATTATGAGGCATTTATGCCTATGACCTCAAACCTTGACAGATCAAATAAATTTCTCTTGATGAGGATCTTGTCGCCTTCGGCCTCAACCACGATGCCTTTCTAAAGAGTGGTTTGCACATCCGGCTAATTTCTGCAAATAATCACCAAATTCAAGTACTAAATACTTTGTTATGTACAAAACTAGGCATCTCAGTGGCAAAAAGATACAAGGAACAATGACTCCCACCTTGGGTATCCTCACTCTCTAGAAGTTTAATTACTAGGTGGCCCCCTGGTTGCAATACACCCTCCTCATCTGCACCATCTAAAGAGCTGTTCCTCTTACTATCTCTTGCTGGCCCACCAACAGCTAGATCAAGTGCTTGCAGCCCCAACTCTGCAGACAATGCTGCATCTTTGGTGGTGATTCCAGAAACTAAAGGACACATGTCAGAAAGTATCACAGAAAAGCCTTTATGCTGCAAAACACAATCAAAGATGAAGCCATAAGGTACCAAGAAAGGTTATGATTGTAAGAAAAAAAAATATTGAACTACCAAATTTACAATATCTAGGAGATTATTTCCTCTGCATTGCTTAATGGTTCCAAAATTAATGAATCTGTTGATATAAAAATTTAAAAAAAGAAAAGCAGTTTTGTACAACATTTTTTTAGATGGCACTCCTCTGCTTGAGTATGGACAGCACTTCAATTTCATAAAACTTCTGTTACTTTCTAATATTCAATGAATCCTAAATTCCCATTGCATCCTCCAGAAACACTTTGAAACACTCAAACAATCAAAACATGGTTGAAGTCACAAACACAGCAACTAATTGCATATGCGGTTCATAAGAAGTTCTAAAGCTAAAATATCACCTAGAAAAACCAGATAATTCACTCTCTTCTTAAGTTACAGACCTTTAACGATCAAACCATTTTCTTAAAGAACCAAAAACTACCTTGCTGAAAAAGTATGCCTTTATACTAAAAATCAACAAAGTACCTGAGGAGACAGTGCCCTGACTTGGTATCTAGGGAGGTTCATGGCGTCGGCAATAACAGTTTGAACTCTTGAATCACAGTGATGGAAAGGAACCTTCACGTTCTGTTCTGCAAATCCCACATTTTGAACATGACAATCACCCACATGTATTTAAATTCACAGCCTAACAAATACTCAACATTATCATAAACAGTTGATTTCTAATAATTGTAAACCATAACCCCAGAAGAAATGTGAAACAGCAAGAATCAATAGGCACCAATGGCCGGCACACCTTAAGATCGATGCCCACAATGGCCCCACCATTCTTGAGTGGACCCAAGCTCTGACAAGCGACCTGTAAAGCGATTATATCAAGTTAGAACACTCAAAATTAACTTGATCAACAGGGGAAACAAGATGGAGGGTTTAATATTAATAGGATGGTAGATACCTGGAGCCAAGCACCAGGAGCACAACCAAGGTCAAGGACAGAGGAGCCAGGGGATATCAGCTTGTATTGCTTTTGCATCTGAAGAAGCTGTTCCATTGCAACCAACCCCAGTGCAAAAGAGCAGGCAATGATAAAAGACAATGAATGAAATGGTTTCGTTGATATTATTAACGAATGAGGTCAGGGGCGTAGAGCAAAGTCACCTTGAAAGCAGAACGAGCTACATAGCCAAGGCGCTGAGCTTCTCTGTAAAAGAAATCCGGAGATCCTGCTCCTCCTCCACCACTCATGTTTCTTCCTTTTCTGCTGCCACTCCCACCCCCACCCAGCAACCAGGCAGGCTAGGGTTTTTGCCTATGTTTAATTATTATTATTATTATTATTATTATTATTATTATTTACACAGCTTAATTTAGCTCGTTTAATATCTGGAGCTATTTCTAATGCTATATAATCAATAAATAGACATACCCATGAACCTCAAACATTAATCAACCTATAAGGTTAAACACAAAAAAGAATACTGTTCTTGTACAACAAACTAAAAAAAATAAAAAAATAAAAAATGGTTAATTTGTCCGGTGCTTCAATCATTTATTGAATTAGTATCATCGTGCATTGGCCAATTCCAATTTTCATCAAATAGTAATTCCATCCTATATGTCATTCGAAACAAATAAAATATAAATTAAATTTAAGATATATAACATATTTTATAAATCTGCAAACAACAAAACTATTATACCCTTTTGAGAATGTTGAATAATGCACAATATAACTATTTGACCCTTTTTAGGAAATAGAGAAATAAATTATAAAAGTACAAAAAATAAATATAAATTAATTATTATGTATCACGTTGATAAATTAGTAACTTTTATATATATATATATATATATATATATATATATATATATAATGAAATAAAATATTATATAAATTTTTGAATTGAAAAATAAAAAACGAAAGATGCTCTCCTCTAATATGTTTAGAATATTGCAGGTAAATTGCATTCCATGCATAAAAAGCTTTGAAGTTGTCTTCCATTTTTGAAATTTGAAAACTCAACCTCTGGGACGTTTTTGTTCTGAAGCTCTCACTTGTGAGATTCAAGAAAAATGAAACAAAGAAAGAGACGGAAATTTTATTTTAACTGTTTTTTTTTTAAACTGAGTCAAAACAATTTAATATAAAAATGAAATAAAAAATAATAATAATTAGTATTTTTGCGGTGAATTATTTTGACCCATCCAACGAATAAAAAAAAAATAATTAAAATAGAAAGTACAAGACCTTAAAGTTGAGCTATATTACATATTTGTCATAAAAGTTAAAGTTTGCATCAAAATTATATTATCTGTTTATGGTACGTTTTTGCTTTTAAATGGATTGTCACAGGGCTGCTCCATAGAGAGAGAGAGAGAGAGAGAGCATAAATAATATTATAAGTAGAAAATATTATTTTACTGTTTTATGTATCTAAATAAATAAATGTTATTACGTTGTAGCGCATTAAAAAATAAAAAAATAAAAAAAGGAGAAAAGTGATAACTGCCTTAATTCAAGGTTTATTATGGACTTTGAGAATAATCAATCAAATCTTTGTATTATAGTCTGTAACATCCAAGTACGTATCATACAAGCTATAAGCACTTTATAAAGTAATAAGAGTCAAAAGTGCCTCAACATATATACATGGAATTGGCATACATGTGCATGACCATGGCCATAGAAGCTCTTTATTCTCCACCGCAGAACAGAGGAAGACGAGCAGATGGCCCAACACAAAAGCAGATGCCCAACACAAAAGCTTCAAGCTAAATGACTGACAACCATGTATTGTGTGTACCATGAACGGTTTTTGCTTGTGGACTATGAAAGGACAGAAAAAAGGTTGCACCCCCACACGTCTTCAGACAGAAGAAAGAACACGACAGAAATCTTGACCATCAACTGGAAGGTTGGTGGATACCCATTTCAAGTAAATGCCAAAAAGAATAACAAAACTCTGTGCGGAAGGACTGCTTAAAAAATATCAGCGCCGCTGTGACCAGTTAATACAACATCTTGATAACTTGATATACAAGAAGAGCATTGGGCAACATTGACCTGCAGTTATTTTTCTTCTTCTTGTTTTTTTTTTTTCTTTTCCCTAAAAATGGGTTTTTTTTTTTGGGGGGGGTGGGGGTGGTGGTGGTTAACCAAAGTATAGCAGGTGCCATGGAATAACAGGATATCTTTCTCTTAAATTCTCCCAAATCAGTGACTTCTGGTTGCTCTTTGCACCCAAATCAAAGGCCTCTGCAGCACCACACAAGCAGCACTCAACAATCTGTTACAGACTATCAGATGGCCAAATAACAACATGATATTGTTAGCTTTAAATTCCCATGCTGGCCAAGGAAAAATGTTGGAGCAGATGGGCAGGAAAATGAGGATAAGGTGCATCCAATGAACTTGCCCATCAATGAGAAAAGAGCACCTTTAAGATTTAACAATCAGGCGTCCAGGAAGAGAGGGCATAAACAATTCGGCCCTTCCATCCTTGGAGCAGCCACTGGCTGTCTTCATCAATTACAAAATCGTTGTGGTAGAGCTGGTTCACCCTCTCTTGTACTGTCGTCAAGATCTCCTCGTTCAAAGGTAGCTGCCTAAAGCCGGCCCTTAGGACCCGAGCATGCCACTGCTTGTACGTTTCTGGCCTCTCTAACCGCTCAGCACCTTCACATGCAATGACATTCATTGCCTCCCGCCCAAAAATTTCTCTCTCGATCAGCGTCCTTTCTGGAATTTCACGAGGAACGTTAGTTTCCAGCATATCAAACAAAGTAGAGTAGTGAAACAGAGCTTCCCGGAATCGCGTGATAAAGAATGGAGCGGCATAGGCTCCATTCACAACCCCTAGTATGAAGACGTTTGGACTCATCTTCCTGATCAGATTGAGAACAACGTTTCTTGGACTTTCCACGACAACAGTCTCGTCCAGTAAGTTTCGTAACCTAAACACAGAGTTTACGACAAGAACATCATCTCTATCAATCTTGAGATCCTCAATCTGAATGGTATCCCACTTCTGCGCTATAGCATTGAACTCAAAGGGAACATTGAAAGTTTTAGCATAGTTTGCTAAGCGGCGTCCTGTTTCCTCAACCCTCTCTGCTGGTCGGAAACCTGGATGCGGGAAATCAATCCCAGTTATCCGAACCTTGGGAGGTCCACCTGGCCTAGATGAGAGACGATGTATGAGGCAAGGCCATTGAAAGCCATACAAAATGCCAAAATCAACAATATGAACCTTTGTCGCACGTTCACATAGATTCATAACTGTTTTATTTGAGAAAAAATTTGACAGCTTCCTGAAAGGACATGCAGAAAGGAAAAGATGGTAAGCTTTCAAGACATCAGCAGCTGAAGTTGGATGGGAAATAAGTGATTGGTATATCTGGGTTCCAGAGCCAGCCAACCGCGCTTCAAGGCCATCAGCACAAACGAGGGCCAGCCTCTGCATCCCATCCCCTGTTGCAGAAGCGTGCTTTCTGATTTGCAACAACAGATTGTTTGCCCTCCTCCGGTCATCAGCTGAAACAGCTTGTGCACAAAGGGTCAAGAGAGTTCTCAAATCCACCACATTCCTTTGACCTCCCTGCTTCTTACCTCGAGCCTTTCCGCTGTTTGAACTTTTTATCTGTCCATTCTGCCGACCATCCCTACTCTTCCCATTCTGCAAAGCTTGATGAAAGGCAAATTCTTGTCCACAGTTGAGCAATACATAGTCAAAATCGGCCGAACTCAACGGAGATTCAGTGTAAACTGCTGACTGTTTGTTGCTTCTAGCTTCCTCCAGAATCAAATCCTCGGGATGGGGATTCTTTTTTCCCCTGAAGCCATCTGGAGAGTGCCCATTCTCTTGCTTGTCCAGCGCCTTGACTACCACATCCTTGGCCTCTCTGATCGGATCTTTATGAGAGATACCACCACTCTCCAAATCAATCAGCGCACTGCCATTTGGGATGAACTTACTCGCCTCCTCAAACCCTTTCTTAAACTGCATAACAGACGCTCTATCGTTAAATATCGCAGAAACTGTTAAAGTACTCTCTGGAGAATCAGAAAGACCATCAATACTAGTACCCACGCTGTTAGCTGAGCTATATGATGATTGTGAAGCAGACTGTGAAGGATACGTCAAGGACCTATTCTCACTGAAATAACAATCCCAACCATGATCGGCTAAGTTGCAACCACTGCTGCTGGCCGTACTACGAGTACTATTCGTGAAACTCAACTCGTGGTGTTCACATGTGCTTTCATGGTGTCGTTGATCAGAGTAAGGTGCCCGCTGATAATCAGATAAAGGAGGATATTTCTCCCCTATAAGCTCATATAATGACTTCTCAGCAGCTTGAAGTGCTGCAGAAGACTCTTGAAACATACATGCCTTCTCTTCCATATCCTCCTCCAAGAGAATCTGTCTAATGAACTTAAGAGCTGCGTCGCTAACATCAAAATCATCACGCGAATCTCCCTCTTGGCTCAACGACACTGTGGAATCAGTCGGGCTTGGATCAGGTGGCAACGGAGGTATATTTTCATGACTTTGTCCAACAAAATTCTTATCCAATCTAAGGTTGTTAGAGAGATTCTGATGCCCAAAAGCAGAAAAATTTTCACAACCGAGTTTCAAACCATTGAGAGAACCATATGACCCCGACAAAGATTGATCCATGACCATCTATATTGCAAAAGGTGTGCACAAAAACAGACACCCAGAATCCCAACTCTGACGAGCACACCAAATCCAACCAACCACTTAGAACCCGAATTTTCCAAACTGTCAGAGAATTTCAACACACTACAATTCAAGGCCAATCAGTAACTGCTTCCCTATTGAAATTTAGCCTTCCACAGTACTGGCTTCTCAGCAAGAATCTATTGAGTTCAGAATAAATGACATAAAAATCGAAAAAAAAAAAGAAAAAGGAACGTGTCAGAAAAAAAAAACAAAAAACAACAGAAATCTTGCAGAGATATATTATTGAACAGTGGACACAAAAGCATAAACAGGATCAAAAGATCAAAAAAAAAAAAAAAGTTTAACAATTTAATGTTGGGGTGAAGCCACAAAAAAAAAAACGACAAGTTTAGATAAGAATCTTTTAAATGAACCAAAGGAGCTTATACAAAAACTATTGAACTAATAGCAAGCCGAGAGCGAAGAACAAGGCACCTGAGCCATAACAGAGGCACACAGGCGCAGAGAAAGAGAGAGAGAGAGAGAGAGAGAGAGAGAGAGAGAGTAGCAATTTTAGAGCTTTTATCTCATTCTTGCAGTGGCGGAAGTTGTACACACCTAACATTATAGCATGAAAGGGCGCTTACCATTTACTTTTATGGCAAGTTCCAAAAATGAAAATCAAAAGGCATACACCCACAAAAATGCAAGCCCTCGTTATATTCCTTCCTCCAACGCCCCATGATGATTATCCCATCTCGTCCGCAACGCATTTACATCTACGAATCACCAACACTTTCAAAAATGATTCGCGTTTGTACCTATCATACAGACCCTATCCTCATTTGATGTTTTTCCAATTTATGTGGAATATTCTAAAACATATTTAATAAAAGAATTAAAGTAAAAAAAAAAATTTAGATATATTGTGCCAGAGATATTTATAATTTTGTATGAACATTTTATTGATACGAAAGTATATAATGTTGAGATTTAAAAAAAAAAAAAAACAGGTGAGTGATATATTCAATTTTTAAAAAATTATACACATTATAACTTTTTCGACAAACTGCGGGAAAGAAATAATAATTAATAAATATTTTTCATTCTTATAATTATATTAAATACTCTAATTTATAATTTTTTCAATATATTCTTTGAAAATTTTTAATAAATGATTAATTATAATAT
>JAHLGP010020636.1:2776333-2910883 GCA_020141445.1 Bruguiera sexangula
ATTTATTTATTTTTATTTTTATTTTTATTTTTGTATTGCATCTTGTCGATGTCTTGTGCTTGTGTCCATACATCATAAATTTACGTACTTCGGTTGCCTCGGAACCGTGTGAAACCGAATATGTACCCCTGTTTGTGAGTGTGAGTGTTTGTATTGTCTTTTTTTCTTTTTTTCTGTCTTTTTAATATGAGAAATTCAAGTTTTATACAATTATTATATCAAAATGATGGTGGGATCATGTTGATGCAGGAAAAAAAAAAATGGTCCCACACGTTCTATCAACTCTTTCTATAAAATTTATAAATTTGAATTACATAGATAAAAAATAATAAATTAATATATATATATAAATAATTTTTATATTATATTTAAAATATTTTGTATTATATATAAAACATTAAAGTATAATATAAAAACACCTTAAATATAGTATAAAGATTATTTATATTCAACTGAGTCTAATTTTTCTTGAGTTTACTTAAATTTTTCTAAAATTCATTTATATCTGAAATTCTTTGCCCGTTGGTATATTTAGGTACCCTTGTCATACATGTAAATGTATGAAACGCTTTGTACAAAGAGTATTCTCATTATAAAAAAAAAAAATTGAGATTTGCATGGGCTCAATAATTTTGAAAAGATTTCATAAATTTAATATAAGAGCCCAATTCACGACTAACATAATCCTTTTTTTTTTTTTTTTGAGTCTGTGAGCCATCACGCAGTTTTTCCACATTATTGACAAAAAAGAGAGAGAGAGAGAGAGAGTCATTTCTTATCAATCAAAAAACTAGATTTACTTTTTGGACGATAAAAATGATAGAAAACCAGATAATAATTAAGGAAGAAGTTATATAAACACCATTTTATTGAACATATTATACATATTTAATAAAAATTTATAAACCAAAATTTATAATTAAAAGATAATTTTTTAAAAAATAAATATTATAATACATGTTATTATTTATTAATAAGATAGTTATTTTATCAACTGTGAATGATAAATTTAACAAAAAAAATGTACAAAATAAATATTTATAAATACACATACAACCTAATCATTAAATAGAGAAAGGAATTTATAAACTCGACCATCTATTTAAGAAAAATTATTTGATAACAAATAAATAAATGATACTAATTATTTTGAATTATATTATTATGAATATTCTTATTATAATCATTATTATTGTATTATAATTATTCAACACTAATACTTATTATTATAATAATAATAATAATAATAATAATTTATACATATAACATTTTATATATAATATAACTTTTTTTTTAATCTACAAGATTGTGTACTCACAAAAACTTGTGTTCATAAACAAATAACTAACACAAATGTAGAGAAAAAAAGAGAGAGAGAGAGAGAGAGAGAAACTTAATGAGGCAGTAGGAGAACCAACGAGGATCTCCTGGATTTGTTAAATTAATTGACACAAGTAGCTCTTGTTATTTAAAGTATGACCAAATATAAAAGGTCTAATATGATGGTCGATTGGGTATAACAGTAATTTGGGTCATTGGATTTAAAATCTCTCCACTCTCCCTATTTAAAGATAACGGTTATAGGAAAAGAGGGGTAACTTCATCATTACGATTTTTTTTTCTTTTCTCCACCATTAGAGAAACCAAAAATAGAACAAGGGAAGAGTAAGAGAAATTTATCAAGAGCAAAACCAGAAAAAGATTCTCATCTTCACAATAGAAACTCAACATTATGGACAACAGTATGTCAAATTCATTACGATTTGTATATTAGTATTCATATAAAAAAAAGATCCTGTATCGTAGAAATAAGAATTTTAAGAAAAAGAAAAAAAAATTCTTTTTTACAATTGGTATCAGAGTGGGTTTACGAATACTGTAATTTGCTATGAAATTAAAGATGTTCTTGTCCATGGTACATTTGCTTTCATTCATTGAATTTCTGTCACATTGAGATCTTGATCAAATATGGAGAATATCATTTCAATGTTCTTGTTTCTAAATTGAAGAAACAACCATAATGGATTCATGTTTTATGAACATATTATGCACCATGTGTGATATTCATGTCGTTTCAATGGTCAACTTCATAGAAAAATGAATCAAAGCAAATTAGATGAATGTTTTCAAACATTGCCAGTGTACAAACAAACATTTACAAACACAGTATAAATATCATATTGCAAACTTGTTTTCCGCATCATTGATAGTTTATTGATATTTTGTTAAATTGAATGATCTTAATAATTGAAGATTTTGAAGTTTATTGAGATCATATTAACATGAATCAAATGTTGAAAGCTTGTTAGTTACCAAAGTGGTCTAGCTTGAAAGGATTTAAATATTTAATTGTGAATTTCAATTGTTCATTTCTTTATATGCTAATAAAATGTTGTATAGCTTTGAAATGAACAATTGTGGTTGTTAATTATAAGGCTAGGAGATCATCCAAAGATGGATCATTGCTTATAATTAATGATACTAAAAGGATTCATTGATATACTAGGTAAATATGATTGCATATCCAAAGATAACATTCATGTTAACTCTAGTATGATTGATTAATCTATCAAAGTATATCTAAATTAGCATCATCATTGATCAAAGTTATGTATTTGAGGATCACCCAATGGTGAACTTAAATACATAATCAAAGTTTGTAATGCATGTATCTGAATCCATTTGAGTTTATTCAAAGCATGTGTAAATTTGGATTATGTTTAAAGCTTCCAACAATATATTCGCCTTAGGCAATGCGATGATCAAATTCAATGGGTTGAATTATGCGGAATGGTCTGAGCATATTCAGTTTCATTTAGGTGTTTTGGGTTTGGACTTAGCAGTCATCTCGGATGAAAAGCTCGCAGTCATTACTGAGACCAGTGCAGAATCTGATAAGTCTATTCATGAGGTTTGGGAATGGTCTAATAGGCTGAGTTTGAATTTGATGCAAATGACGATAGCTGAAAATGTCAAGCCATCGATGCCTAAGACGGAAAATGCAAGGGAATTTATGATGAGAATTAAGGAATACTCTCAATCAAATATAGTTGATAAATCCATTATATAAAGCCTAATGAGTGAGCTAATGACTAAGAAATTTGATTGGTCATAGCCTATTCATGATCATGTGACTAGTATGGCTAATGTAGCAGCAAAGTTGAAGATAATAGGCATGGATGTGAGTGAATCTTTTTTGGTTTAATTCATCATCAACTCACTGCATCCTGAATTTGGTCAGTTCCAAGTGAATTATAACACTATCAAAGAGAAATGAAACCTTCAAGAAATTAAGGCAATGTTAGTTCAAGAAGAAGGGAGATTAAAGAAGATTAATGATCACTCTATTCATCTTACTGTTCATAATGATGCTAGCGGTAGCAAGTTTAAACCATATAAAAAAAATAAGAAGAATGACAAAATTTCTATGAAAGTCATTACAAGTCAAATCTAAAAGGATAAAAAATGCTTCTTCTGTAAAAAGATTGGTCACTTCAAGAAAGATTGTCCAAAGAGAAAAACTTGATTCAAAAAGAAAGGTATGTATTGTATATCAGTATGTTTTGAATCAAATGTAATTAAAATACCTAATAATACTTGGTAGTTAGACTCTGAAGCTACTATTCATATGTCACATATTATGCAAGGATTCCTTTCAATCCAGCCTATAACAGAAATTAAGAAGTTCCTTCATATGGGAAACATAATGAAGGCACAAATAGAAGGAATTAGGATGTAAAAATTGATTTTGGATACTAGATGTCACCTGGATCTAGAAAAGTGTCTCTATGTTCCTGAATGTACTAGGAATTTAGTTTTTGTTGCAAAGTTGGATGAAGTAGGATTTAACCTTAAGATTGGAAATGGTGTATTTTCATTGTATAGACATTTGTACTATTATGGATTTGGTACTTTGGTTGATAGTTTATACCGTTTTAATCTTGATGTTATGTATGCTGATTTTTTATTTCTTGTTGAGCATAATATAGGTAACAAACGTAATGCACATAATGATAGTTCTGTTTTCTTATGGCATCGAAGATTATGTCATATATCCAAATAAAGGATATTGAGGTTGGTGAAAGGTGATGTCTTGCCTCAATTGGATTTTACTGATTAAGAGGTATGTGTTGACTGTATAAAAGGGAAACAAACAAGACATACATCAAAGAACCCAGTCATAAGAAGTAATGAACCTTTAGAATTAATACATACTGATATTTGTGGCCCCTTTGATATTTCAATATGGGGTGGTGAGAAATATTTCATCACGTTTATAGATAACTACTCATGATATTATTATTTATATCTACTATATGAAAAGTCTCAGTCAGTAAACACCCTGAAGGTTTATTAATGAAATGGAAAGGCAGTTAGATAGAAAAGTGAAAGTGATTAAGTCAGATAGGGGTGGTGAATATTATGGTAAATTCAATGAAAGTGGACAATGTCTTGGTCCATTTGCAAAACTTTTTGAAAGTCGAGGCATATATGCACAGTATATAATGTCTAGTACACCATAATAGAATGATGTAGCGGAAAGGCAGAATCGCACACTTATAGATATGGTTAAGAGCATGTTAAGTTACAATACTGTACCTTTATCCTTATGGATGCATGCATTAAAAACTATTGTATATCTGCTGAACAGAGTTCCTAGTAAGGTTGTCCCTAAAACTCCTTATGAGTTATGGACAAGTAGGAAACTCAGTTTAAGACACCTTCATATTTAGGGTTGTGCAGCAGAAATAAGGATATATAATCCACATGAAAGAAAACTTGATGCAAGAACCATTAGTGGTTACTTCATTAGCTATCATAAAAAGTTCAAAGGGTATAGGTTCTATCGTCCTAACCATAGTACTAGAACAATTGAATCTGATAATGCTCAGTTCATTGAAAATGGTCAATTTAGTGGGAATGGAGAATCACGAAGAGTAGATATTAGAGAATTACAAAATAAAATATCCATAGTAAGCACTTCTACTCAAGTTATTATCCTCACACCTGGTGTTTCTACTCAAGTTGTTATTCCTTTTGTTGCATCGCAGTTACGCGACATGTAAAGACAACAAATTGATATTCGAAACACATAAAATGAATACATAAGAGATGAACCAAGTGACAATGTGCAAGTTACAAATGAGCAAGTGATACCACAAGAAATGACATTATAGAGGTCTATAAGACAGAAAAGACCAGTTATATCGAATGATTATGTGGTTTACTTACTTGAACATGAATCTGAATTAAGCATTAATAAAGATTCAGTCTTATTTAAACAAGTCATGGAATGTAATGATTCTGAAAAGTGGTTTAATGTCACGAAGGAAGAGATAAAATCGATGAATGTAAATCAAGTCTGAGAACTAATAGAGTTGCTTGAATGATCAAAACAAATTGGCTGTAAGTAGGTCTTTAAGACCAAGAAAGACTCAAAAGGTAACATCGAAAGGTATAAAGGCAGACTTGTTGCCAAAAGTTACACTAAAAAAGATGGTATTGACTATAAGGAGACTTTTTCTCCGGTCTCTAAGAAAGACTCCTTAAGAATTATTATGGCTTTGGTGGCTCACAATGACTTAGAGCTCCACCAAATGGATGTAAAGACAACCTTTTTAAATGGTGACTTAGAAAAGGAAGTGTATATGGACCAACCTGAAGGTTTCGTAACCACAAGGCAAGAAAATTTGGGGTGTAAATTAAAGAAATCGATATATGGACTCAAACAAGCCTCTCGACAATGGTATATTAAGTTCAATAATACCATTACATCATATAGTTTTGTAGAGAATACCGTTGATCGATGTATCTATATGAAGGTCAGTGAGAGCAAGTTCATTATATTAGTCTTATATGTCGATGACATTCTTTTGGCTGTTAATGACATAGGTTTGTTACATGATGTCAAGAAATTTCTCTCTGAAACTTTTGAAATGAAAGATATGAATGAGGCATCCTATGTGATAGGAATAGAAATATTTTGTAATAGATCACAAGAATTGTTAAGATTTTCTCAGAAAGGCTATATCAATAAAGTATTAGAGAGATTTAGAATGGAAAATTGCTCTACAAGAATAGTCCCAATTCAGAAAGGGGATAAGTTCAATGAATTGTAATGTCCAAAGAATGATTTGGAATGAAAATCAATAGAATCCATTCCCTATGCATCACTGGTTGGAAGTTTGATGTATGCTCAAACATGCACTCAGCGAGATATTAGTTTCACTGTTGGAATATTAGGTCGATATCAAAGTAATCTTGGAATAAATCATTGGAAAGCTGGAAAGAAAGTACTTAGGTACTTACAAGGCACTAAGGATTATATGCTTACTTATAAAAGATCAAGTCATCTTGAAGTAGTAGGCTACTCAGATTCAGATTATGCTGGATGTGTAGACTCGAGGAAATCTACATTTAGTTATATGTTTCTGTTGGCTGGAGGAGTAGTTTCATGGAAAAATGGAAAGCAGTCTATCATTGCTACTTCCACTATGAAGGCTAAATTTGTAGCATGCTTTAAGGCTACTGTTCATGCATTGTGGTTGCGGAATTTTATCTTAAGACTTGGTTTGGTCGACAATATAGAAAGGTCGTTAAGAATTTATTGTGATAATTCTGCAGTTGTTTTCTTCTCTAAGAATGATAGGTATTCTAAAGGTGCGAAACACATGGATTTGAAATACTTATCTGTTAAGGAAGAAGTGCAAAACCAAAGAGTATCCACTGAACATATTGGTACTGAATTGATAATAGCGGACCTGTTAACTAAAAGTTTGCTACCGAAAATATTTACTAGACATGTTGAATGGATGAGCATTTTGAATAAGTCCTCATTCTCTTGAAAGTTAATATTTTGTATTGCTCATATTATTGTAACACTTATGAATTCAATTAAGGTTATGGTTTTGTCTGTACTTTTGATATCTACATTAAGTTATATACAGTTATAGTTTATGAGATAACTAATAGCATATTTGGAAATGACAATTTGAAATCTCAATGTTCCTCAGTTAAGTTATTATGAATTATGATGATTATGTGATACATGGAAGGAATTATATCAGTAAAAGATATGTGGTTGCCATGATCCAATCATTTTAATTCAGTCAAATATTGTGGTTTGATAATCTCTAAGTATGGTGCACACTTATTTGTTATTGATTTATCATATCATAACATGAGTTAAGTGGGAGATTATTAAATTAATTGATACAAATGACTCTTATTATTTAAAGTATGACCAAATATAAAAAATCTAATATAATGGTCGGTTAGGTATAACGGTAATTTGAGTTTAAAATTTCTTCACTCTTCCTATTTAAAAATAACAATTACAAGAAAAGAGGGGTAACTTCATCATTATAGTTTTTTTTTTCTTTTTTCCATTGTCAGATAAACCAAAAATAGAACAAGGGAAGAGTAGGAAAATTTTATTAAGAGCAAAATCAGAAGAAAATTTTCATTTTTATAATAGGAACTCAACATTATGGACAATGGTATGTCAAATTTATTTTAATTTGTATATTAGTATTTACATAAATAAAGAAAAAGATCGTAGAAATAAAAATTTTAAGAAAAAAAAAAAATTCTTTACAGGACTCTCTCTCGCAGGAGTGAGTGCAGATTGCAACCATGAGTTTGCGACTTTGGGAAGCACGTGAGATGAAGACTGTCGTGGCTAGAAGACAAATGCTCAGCCAGTTGCAGACCTTTTGTAAGGTACTGAATTAATGACCCTACAGTCAGCCACCGACACGATGCGGAATCAATCTTATATTGAAGAGTTTCGACGAGCTTCACTATGGACATCTTCTTCAATAGAGCAACAAGTTAATATACATACATATATATATGTGTGTGTGTGTGTGTGTGTGTGTGTGTGTGAGAAAAAAAAAAGGGTCAAAAAGGTTAAGGTCCACGGCGAAGAGAGTGCGAACCACACCGTGGTCGACATGCTTAATCCCATTCGATGGCTCAGAGCCTACCAAGCTGCTCGAAAGTGAAACTCAATGTGTGATTATGGGCCCAAGACTTCCGAGCAGTCGCGACTTGTGGATAAGATAAAAAGGTGAATTTTAGACCCCACAAAATAAAAAAAAAAAAGAAAAAAGAGAAAAAGGGTAACCTCCTGCCCACTCTATCCATGATTTAGACCTGAGAAGGATTGGGCCAATTGCACCCGAGTACTCGAGGGACTGATTCTTGTACGATTATTCGTAATTATATTTTAGTAAATAAAATTTTAAAAAATTAATATAAAATTTATAAAAATAAAATAAATTATTCTTATTATATAATTTACAACTCAGTAAAATTTTTAATAATAATAATTAAAAAAAAAAAAAAGAGCACTCGGCGCAGCCTAAACAAAAGGACCCTCACCCTAAGTCAGGTGTTCGATCCCTTAAAACACCATTTGAACTTTATAACAGCAGAGAGATTATCTCGTTAGATCACCGCTACTTTGTCAGGAGCAAACGATGGTGCAAAGGGATATATCCAAATGCACCCATGTAAACAACTGATCAATACCTCAATCAATTGATTTACATCCCTTAACACTATATATCACTCGTAGCTTAGTTCTTAATAGTATATGTGGTACTAAATTTTAGCTTAAATTATGTTTACCAAAATATCAACAACATATGTAACGTAAAGTAATAATAATTTCTTATTTTCTTGTTTACTGATTTCACTCGCGTGAATTTATTATTGAAATATTGACATGAAAATTTTTCAATTATAAAATTTCCTAAGAAAAATCGCGATAAAAATTTCTAGTATGAATAGCATTATTCCCAGCCTAATGGTTTGGACGGATATGTACTCTGAACCTCCTCGTCGTTCTAGTTTCGTTTGAGGCCGTCTGGGAAGCTTATCCTGGGAGACGGCACATATATTGGGCTTCAGTCTCTCAAACCCAATCTACGTACTCCTCGACCCCAGACTAGACAGACGGAAGATGGCTAACAACCCATCTAACAAGTTTTTTTTTTTTTTTTTTAGATTTTTAGAATTTTAATTTTGAGAAAGAGGGTGTGAGATTTTTAAGTACCGCATTATTTTTATGTCTATCCTTTCTTTTTATGAAAAGTTATTACCACATTAGCTTAATCTTCTTCTTGTGTTTTTTTTTTTTTTTTATTAGCAGCCAAAATTCCTTAGGATGCACTTTTCTTAATAACAAGAAACCATCCGGATGAACTTTGAGAACTAACAATTATGCAGTACCCAGTACCATGTAATTTTTTTGTGCCGAATAGAAAAGGGGGTCCAAGATGTATTCAGTTTTCTCGTCGATTTTACCATTGAACCTATCCTGTATGGCCCATTTTGTCATAAAGTCCTATGAACCCGTGGTGCCAACCTTCGTTTCTTTTCTCTTTCGTCGTCCTTCTAAATTTAGAACACGCATTACTTTGAGAAACCTGTGCAAGAAAGCAAATATTCAAGAGGAGGAGAGGAAGAAGAATACAAAAATTTGACAGATTGGTTCGTGTTGGCGTAACATGTGACGAGCACGAGCACTTGCCTGTGAATGAATTTCTTGTAAAACAAAGCATTCCATGCTGGCAACTGGTTGTTGCCGTTTGGTGGTGTTAATTGGCTTTGTTATTAAGCATGAAGCATTGGACCGTACGAAACCTATGGTAATAACTCTGGATCCCGAAAAAGCTCTCCACTTTCACGTGGGGGTGACGTACAAGGAACGAAGTATGACCGGTGTAGTCAAACGTGCATTACTCTCCGAATGATGCCAAACGTGCCTTTCAAGTTAAAGAAGTAATTGGCAGCGATACCAAACGTGCCTTTCAAGGTAAAGCAGCAATTGCCAGTACTATACGGCTGTTCGGTTCGGCTGCCAGCCACCAGCATGTAAATGCTTTACCAAATGTAATTTAATCCAACGTGTCTACAAGTACAAATTGGCAAAGAGCAGAATTATCTTCCGCCTTTTTGGGGCTCGAGGCCTCATGGAAAGAAATTGCAAGTGCAGTTGTTTTGTTGAGTAAATATGCACATCCAGGCCACATGGATTCGCAGCGCACCAGGTTACGAATTCCAGGGCGTATCGGCAGTCAGAAGAATATTCAGAGTCGTTCTTTAATCACTAGCACTGATTTTACATTATCTCATTTCATCCATACAAATATGAAAGTGCGTCAGCAATGAGATGACTTCCAAAACTTAAGTCTAGTTTAAAGGTGATCTTTATTGCTTTGATAATGATAAGAAATAACGCAGAAGCAAAAGATTGGATTACATTAACTCTCTAGATTAATTCTCCTGTTCTGTCCCTTCTGAACAGTACGTTTTACAACTATTATATCAATGAATTGAAAGAAAGAAAAACACGGAAAAATCAGTTAGAATTACATTTATTACAGGTGCCAACCTCTTTGGACCGACGTGGTAAGAATGAATCGTGTGAGTATGAAAATCACATTAAATTGAATAATTTGTACAATTGTTCTTGTTCCCTGTTCCTGTTGACGCTTTCCTTTCTCTTTACATCGCAATGGGCATACCTTCAATTCCATTTCCGACAGCCGAGGCATCTGTAATCCTCAGAATGGCAGCTTGGTTCTTGGCATGCTGCTTCGGTGGATGCTGGGACCAGTAAGCATGAGCAGCCAGGACTCTGTCCAAGAGCTCCTGTGGCACGGGCTCACCCCTTCTTTGCTGAGGCGCGATCTTAGCTGTATGGACCAAGGTCTTCCATTTATCCTGCAAAAATGTAAACTCTCAGGTACCAATAAAAGAATGACGGCAAGAACAATTCATGTGCCATAGAACTCATATATCCATGACCATGAGGACCATCTGAGGCAATACAAGCCACGCCCCTTGAAGGGCATACGATCAATTTATCAACCTTCAAGTAAGCTGCACCTCGTTTGTTTACTACACCAAACTGATTAATGCCATACTCTATCAAAAGAAAATGAATCTTACCTTCAAGTCCACATAGGTCCGATGGCTGGCATTTTCAAAAGAACACAACTTAACATCGCGCCACCTGCAAAATTCTGACCATACTAAGTCTCGGATGAACAGATGAACACAACACATAATGTACAGGTGAAATAAGCAGTAAATAACAGTAATACCATACCTTCCGGTTCCAAGCTCCTCAACTGCATGTACCAGTGCTTCTACTTCTGATACAGAGAATGGTCTCCTAGTTCTTCGCTGTACAAATTCAGATCGCCTAGGTTTCCGGCTTACAGGAACCATTGCAAGTGCCTCAGGTCTCATCGGCGACACTGAAACCAGAGCTTTAGGTAGCGTGTCAGTATGAGAGGAAACCGATTCAGGTAGCGTGTCAGTATGAGAGGAAACCGATTCAGGATTATTTCCAATATTTCTTTCTGAATTAGTCAGTGAAGGAAAGTCAGTTGACATGTCAGAAAATCCAGAATCCAAAACAGGAGGGACTGGGGATCTGCAAAGAAAGTAAAATAGATCGAGTGTCACTGTGACTAAAAATCATTTGAGCGAAGATGGATAACATTGTAATTTCAACATTCCATATACAATACAAACTTAATGTGATAAGAAAGCAAAGGCCAACATCAGAATCAAACTGCGACAGTTCACACACACGTCCCACAAGTGAAGTACGGACGGTATAAAGGCCAGCAGGAATGATGAATAAAGGATTCTCTGGAATTTTCTCTTAAAAGCTGCAAATCAATAGGGTGAACCAAAATTTAACTTTCAGAAAAGCCAATGTCAAAATTAGTTTCTGAATTACCTTGGTATGGGTTGAGAAGTGTTAGATGGTTGTAGGGCAGGAGGATCTTCAGTGCATGCAAGAGGAGAAGCTTGCAAAAGACTAGGCTCCAACATGAAACCCAGAGTATTAAGATTTTCCTCACAAGTAATACCGTTTTGCAACAGGGTTCTGTTGTCATCTCGAATCTTCTTGCCATGAAAAAGCATCCCAACATGTAAACCACCTCCAAGTATAGCAGTCATAGCCTCCACGACTGTCCTCTATGGAAAGTCATATAACGACATAAAACAAAACAAAGAGATAAATCAGCAATCACCAACAGTTGGTGGCAACTACTGCAATAATGCTAAAGTAAAAGGACAATAAAACCAATGACCCAATTACTGCATTTAAACATCACTTATTATTTACTGCTGAATAAAAGAGATAGTTGGGTAAACAAAGATCCTGATATTGCCAATCCATACACACTTGATGAGCACTGATATTTGCTGGCAACATGTGAAAATTGAACCGCTAGAGAGGAAATAAATCAGGCATGTAAGAATGCTACCACCTATGATGTTGTATGACAGCCAATATTTACCAAAAGAAAAGGGAAGAATCAGGTATATACCTTAAGACAACCAACGGTAGCAGTTTCGGGAACCTCAATAAAAAGCTCAGGTACCCTGAAGGACTTGATACTGAACCTTACTGTGAAAAGCATAAATTATATATAAGAATCCTGAAAGAAAAACAAATTGAAATCATAGGGCCATGATCTACAAATTCAACAGCAGCTCTAGTACCATGAGAATTCTTTTTGTGGAAAGATGATTGATGACCCATAAATGAGGCTGAAACCCCATTCGCTGCATATATGAACACCACTATTTAGCAAAGAAGAAGCAACAGACAATGCCAACCTCAAGGAGTTACATGGGTAGCATAGAAAGCTGGAATACCTCCATCAAACATTTCAACTGAGCCATTCTTCTCTCCATTTGTGCCATTTTCAGGTGAATTGCAGGCACTTTCACCGCTGAAACCCCCGTTGGAAGTCACAATTAGGCTACAGTCAGAAAACTTTCTCCTCTTATAAAGAGGTTCATGTTGATATCTTTTGTGATTGTAACTGAATTTCCTCTTGTGATAAAGAGGCTTTATCCCCTCATCTAGTGCTGCCAAACCATAAACTTGAATCTCAGAACAGTCAAATTGCAAACATATGAATAGAGATATACTCTAGATGCTAAGATATTGTGCAGACAAGCTGTCAACAAACTGCTTACCAACTCTGGGAAGTTCACAATCCTTTAGTTTTGGAGCTTTTTTCCAATATTTGGATGTCAGTAACTTCCGTATTCTTTGGTCACCAATTTGTGATGGAGGCCTAAAAGATGTTGGTTTGGCCATTGGTTTATTACAACTAGAAAATTTTTCATCATCTCTACTACCTAAGTTAGGATCATTCTTATGTCTACTAGGGTCCTTGCAAGATGAAGCACTAACATTATTTTCTGGATTGTCCAAGGTAGGAAATTTGATACACAATTCCACAGGATCCTTTGAACTGCAGGTACTATTATTAGTCAAACCCCGGGCACCCAGCCCACCAGCCCCCTTCTGTCTACTAAATACATTCTCTACATGACCAACTCCAAGATCAGGAGAGCCTCTCTCTACCATGGACTTTACATCATGACAGACTCTCTCTGAGGAATCAGAGTTGGTGATTATTAAAGAAGGCTTCAGCATAAAGTCACCCGCAGCACCTGGGGATTCCTTTAAAACACACATTTTGTTGCTATTTTGTGAAGGAACACCAGGGATATATACACTTTCTTCACAGCTTTCCTGGTCAAAACGCTCTGTTCTGTGCATCTTATCTTCATCTGGCTCTTGCTTAATAACATCATTACCGACAGTGGGCTGATCATCTGCTTCAGATGCATTGCTAGATGCAGAAGAACTTTCACTCTCCTGCAAAAGCTTTCCTGCTAAAGAAGCAAGTAACTCAATTGCGCAGATATGATTATCCTCAATTTTCTGTTTGTGCAGGCCCCTTCCCTGGAATCACAAACTCAGACAAGTTAGGCTTTTGAAGAAAGCAACAGGGACAAAAACTGAAAAGCACGGAAAAACTTCAAATTGCATTTGATACTTACTCTAGCTGACCTGGGAGCCCTTGGGAATGATGGGACTTGGAAGCCACCGAAGCCATAATATTTACTCTTCCTCAGCACCATATCTTAATCATGCATGACATAACAAGTCATCAAACAACGAGTGTCATCTCAGTTTACTTCTCTGTCATCAAATTCATACAAAAGAAACAACCAAATTAGGCATGTATAAGTGCAATATAACTGCACAGAACAAGAAAAGAGCAATACAGTCCTATTAAGCCACCATGCCAATGTGATTTGAAAAATTGGCATTTTCTTTGGACAGATCAAAAGAGAGATGACTGAGACAATTGAAATAGCTAATTTACAAGCAAACCACTGAAATGCGTGGAGCACTCCAGAGCAGTGCCTAAATTATATTCTTGCGAGCAAGATTTAGAAAGATGCAAGGCAAATAACCAGATCAAGTCACTAACAGATAAAACTTTCAACAAGATCCAGATAAATAATCCAAAAAAGATTTAAGAAAAAAGAAAATTTCTCGGTTTCATTCATCACATTCGCGTTGAGATCCAGAGACATCAACTATACCCATTCAGACAATTAGAGGCAGATGGCAATTGCTTGCGGGGAACGAAATTATATCAAACAGAACTCAGGATGCTGATTTTAAAATCTAGAATTGGATTTAGCTACACAAAGAGAAAGAACTCAGAAATGGATTTGAATCTACAGAAAACCACGCAAGAATAGAAAAAAAAAAAAAAAAAAAAACAGAAAACGAACCATAACCGAATTCCTCAAAATGAAATAAACATAAAAAAATTTTTAAAAAAGATGCTAAGTTTTCTGTTATGCTGTAGAGATTTCAATTCCCGCTCAAAAAGTTATCAGATCACGATATCAAATGCCCAAAGCGTTTATCTAAAAGCGTAAAACACTTTCACAATTATCCAGATTCTTCGAGTTTTTTCAAATATCAAAACTAATAATAATAATTATTAAAAAAAATTTTCACAAACAAAGAGAAATGAAGGAAAGTGAATTCTACAAGAAATCTAATTACTCACCGAATCGTGACGGTCTTCCGTTTCAGAATCTACACAAATGTCTACAGGAAGAATGAGATTTTACCGCAGTAACAGACAAACGAACAACTGCTTTCAGAATTGCAAGAATATCCACAGGAGCAATCAAGATCGAAGCGACCACAAAACGAACGCTGCAACCAAGTTCATGAACAAGAAAGAAAAAAATAATAATAAAAAAAGAGAGAATTGAAACAAGGAAGCCTCTGCTCTCTCTCTCTCTCTCTCTCTCTCTCTCTCTCTCTCTCTATCTGTCTTTGTCTCTCTGTTTTTTTCTCCCTCAAAACCAAAAACCACCAAAAACCAGTGGCTTAAACCTCCCCGTTGAAATCTTTTATAAGTCTTTGACCACAAGACCGAACCAGCCGGTAAACTGGCATTAATGTCCGGGCAATAGCAGGTTACCATAAACCCCACCCACGCACACGCACGCCCACGCGCACACACACACACACTCTCTCTCTCTCTCTCCACGAATGGTTCGTGAAAAATATGGGTTTTGCCACGTGGCGGCAGGTCGTTGGGTGTACCGGTCCACGTCATATTTCTAAATTTTTGGGATAAGGGAATAAAGAGTATAGTTAGTTAGACACGGAACCGAATCTTGGCAAAATAATTTGCTGTGGGCACTCTCACGTTTGACATTTGTAGAACTTTCCCTTTTTTTTTTTTCCTTTTTTTAAAAAAAAATATTTGTAGCTAAAAGGCTCGTATTTCTTTTTGGTGATAAAAGCTTGCAATATTTCTAAACGAAATGTCTGAGACATTTGCTAGACAAATGCTTTTTCTTTTTTTTTTTTTGGTTACCTCGGAAGTTGTCAAATACACTGTTAAGGGGACTAGCTTTTGCTTTAACATCCATCTTCTGGCGAATGTGCCAGCCTCACACATTTCCCTTTCCCACGTCAGCTCACCCATGCACATGTAGTTGCACCCACAAGCCATCACATGCGGATTTTAATCACTTTTTTTCTATGAACTCACATGGTTTCTCCCCGTAGATAGTATGATTGTCATGTGAATGTCTATATATTTGTCAACCATATTTGTCATCCCGCTCTACATCACATTTTTATACCTAATTATTTCATGTTTCAGATTTAGAAATATCGAAATGAATTATCAGATGAAATTTTGATTACTTTATTTAAGATTTGAGTCATTTTTTAGTAAAATTACTTGTAAGTAAAGTAACATTTATATCATTTTAAGTTCAAATTAACTCGTTAAGTCAACAAATTATTATTTAAAAAATTAATTTTTTATTTTTCACACATCATTATATAAAAGTTACTGTTGTAGTTTTATGGTGATTGTAAACCACCGCCTCACAGGCATATTGCGTAATTCAATGTAGCGGTGGAGATAACAGTGTTTTTATAATTATTTCCATATAGTCCTTTATGTTGCTCTTTTTAAAGGGAGACAATAGTTTTTTTTTTTTTTTTTTATTATTGCATGTATTTGTGTGTATATAGGCAACACTTATATGCGACAATTAAGAATCGTTACTACAATAGAGCGAGATATCGATTTTTAAAGCACTGCAAGTTTAGGTAGCAAGGCTTGTCGATCTGCGCTTTCGCTTTAAAGAAAGAATCGCTGAAGACAGATTTCATCGGTTGAGTAAGGATGAATTTATCCTCTCTGCTTTCCCTTCTTCTTCTTCTGTAAGACCGATAGTTAATAGCTCTAGCTAAAGCTTTTGAAGATGGTAATTCTATTGGGTTCATCTACGACCAAACCTCAAGCAGAAGTAGTTCTATGGATTCTGTTTGCGAAAGTGCCTTCTGGGTTTTTTCAAATGTTGGTCACTGAGGCGTTCATTCTTGCGTTTTCCCGCTTTGAACTCGGAAATGTCATGAACACCGAGCGGGATCAAAGAAACTAGTGGACTGATCACTGAATAGATACAAAATGGTGCAAATTCTGGCATCGCGACAGCCCACTTGCTTCTCTCGCTCCTTTCTCGCGGAGCGGCATAATTCTTGGGAGATGGTCATGTCCTTCAATCGTATGAAGAAGTAATGGGAAAGAAAGACTGCAAGTGGCACAATTCTCGGAGTCACACCACTAACAATTGCGTAGTATTATTATGGTGGTATGCATACCAGCCGCCTTTTTCTGAAACTTTCAGTTCCAATCAAAGCATATAGATCCGTAAATAGATTTATATATATATAGCCACTTCAGTCGTGTTTGCCCTCTCTCGAAAGTATCTCCTTTTACTCAATAGTTCATGTGCTGCGGATTCTCGAACAAGAACAGCAGATTCAAAAGCAGTGGAGAACTAGGAGATATGCCCCCTTATATATCGACAGGAAAGAAGCAGCTGCAAATGCTATCAGTGGTTCTTCCTTCCTGTCTCGTCCATCTCTAATAAGACTGGACTAAGTTCGGGTAGATCGGAGTCTCATTAATTGTTGCGACGGCTAGAAACTGTCACCTAAATATTCTTTACATGCACTAATTTATGAGTTTTATATTGTCGTTCATATTTTTATTTTTTAAAATTCTAAATTTTAAAATATTAATAAATAATTTAAAATCTTCACTTTTTTTTTTTACTAAATTAAAACTAGAACTCTCATTATTTTTTTTTATTGCTCGATCTCTCTTATTTTCATTATCATTACAATTTTTTATATCATTTAATTGTATAAAAATATTTTAATTAGTGTTTTTGTAATTTCACTAAGTTTTTTATCAAAAGTTCATATTGACATTTTTTGTCTAATTGTCTGCATCTTTATTAATTTTATAATTTCATTTTTGATTATTTGAAGAAGTTTTTAAATTTTATAGATTTTTTTTATATTTAATTGCGATTTTTAGAATTTTTTGATTTTTTTTAGTATGTAATTTTAATTATTTGAAAAAAACTTTTGAATTTTAGATTTTAAGATTTTATTTACTTCATATTTGATTTCGTTCATACTTAAATTGGTTTTTTTTTAAAAATTTTTTTGCTTCAATTTCACTTTGATTGGTTGGTGAATTGTTGATTTCATTGTTATATGTCAAAGTTTCAAATATGTTGATTTGGTAATTTGATGTTTTTTGTACTTTCATTTCAAATAGAGTAAAAAAAGCAAAAAGCATTTCAGTCTATTTTCTCTCCTTAAGTTTTTTTTTATTATTTTTTTTAATTTTCTTATACATTCTCGTTAAGCTATATAATCTTTGTATCTGCTGCATTGATGGTGGTGGTTGTATTCTGATTTTTTTTTTCTACATTTTTCCTCTTTGCTTTTAAGTTCTTGATAGTAGCATTTAACAACAAAAAACAAATACTCTCTTAAGGATGGGTCACCCCAGCATTGTAATTTTTTCATCCATAAATGATATAATAGATTTTAATCATATATTTGTCTGTCAAAAAGACCCTTTTTTTTGTTTTTTGTTTTTTTTCAACAAGCTATGGAAAAAAGCTTGAATTACATCATGCGGTTTGTAAATGCATAGCTCCTTTGAATATTTCCTTCCCACTTGACCTTGCACGCCCTCCTATTCAAGTTTAGAATATTCCCCAATCCCGATAAGGATAACCCTTGAATGGATTGCATTCACCATTTCAGCTTTTTCAATTTTGGACTTCTCATGGCGGGCCCACATTGAGTACAGCCATACGAAGGTTCTTGCATAGGTGCTGATCGACACCCTACCCCACCACTTCAATCTAAACCAAAACCATTAAACCGTTGAAAAATAGATTCAATGTGATGTTATTAAAGAAACCCGTGACTTACAGTTTAGCTTTAGATATAATTATTAAAATGTGCAATTAAATCAAATTAAATTATTATCAATATTTATGTAATACATTGTTTTATATAAATATAATCAATTCAATGTATTTTGATTATACATTTATACTATATTATTATATAATAATATAATGCATAGATTTGTGTCCAAAATACATTTCTTTTATTGTTTCTAACTAATTTTTTTTTCTTTTTTTTTTTTGTATTTGATAATGTTATACTCATAGTAACTTTTCTAAATCTTCGTTTTAAAATTTGTTAAACGGCTATCATTAATTTGATTTTAGCACGAGGACACTAACTTATATTATATACCCCACCGAAGACAATTAAACAGTCATTTATGGCCGACTACACGCACATATACGCGTGGTATTATACTATTCTCTGTAACCTTTCATTATGTGAATATGTGATTTAAAATTAAATAATCCAATAAATATAATTGTCTGCGTTTTTTATAAATTCTATCCGTTTATAAGTGTTATTTTGTCCATATTGTCACAACATGAACAAAATAACATAAAAAAAAGTAATTTTTTAAAGTAGAAACTAAATTAACTTGATGAAGGGGATAATCAAATAATATATTGTCACATATCCTAGAGTGTAGGAACTCGTACAACCCATTGTTCCAAAAATTTTGGATTGTGAAAATGGAAAAAAAAAAAAAAACTCAAAAGAGAGACAATTTAAGCTTATTAGTTTCCTCTTTTGTGGTCAACTTCGCCCATAAAACTAGTCAAATTTCCTAATAAAACTAATGATTTTCGTATTATTTTTTTAGCTTATTCTAAAGATTTTTTTTTTTAATAAAAGCATTGGATAACTTTTTTCTTACACACACCTCTCTACTGTTTTCATAATTCTAATTCCTATCTCTACTTGTGTAAACCTTATCTCTTTCATACTGTTCATATAATTTCCAATAATTCAATTTTTAAATGTAAAAAAATATTAGACAAATCTAATGTGTTAGTTATCATTTAGTTTGACTTGCGATTATAATATAATTTTGATCTAACAAATAATTGCTTCCTTAGATTTTCTATTTACTTTACAAATTAGTATATATATTGTATGGGTTAAATAAAAAAGGAGTTAAATGCTTGTTGGCTAAAACAAATAAATTAGATGGTATTACCAAATCGATTTTTTATAATACTAACAAAGGGGAAAAGGATAGTATTATTGTGTTAATATTATCATATGATAATTACAAATAACTCCCATGTTAAGTGTCTACCCAGGGCTCACAGTATCATGCTTCTGGTCACTAACCTAAAACCGATACCACGAAGACAATGAATAAATTGAACAAGTATGATGTTAATGTGCCATGGTATCAATGAATTTGTTATTTACATATATAATAAATATTTTGTACATTTAATTTTAAAAACAAAAATATTTTTCTATTTTTAGTATTATTTATATAAATAATTTAATTATCAATAAATTCTAAAAAAAGTTTATAAAATAAATACATTTTTATAAAAATAATTATGATTGAATCATAATTATGATAAGATCATAACTATGATATATTTATTATATCTAAATATTATTTTTAAATATTTGTGATTGATAAATTACCAAAATTAAATATCAATAGATTATGAGAATAACATATATTATATTTCTTTTTTTTAATGAAAAAAGCAATCAATCTCATATATTGAAAAATTAAATAAATATGTAGATACATGCTAGATGAATAAGTTCACTAAATTGAATAGTTATGAAAGTTTCTAAACAAAAGATTATTTGTATTTGTAAAATTGCTCATGTGATAATTGTGTAAGTGATCTATAGGTTTGAGATCATTAAGATATCTAATATAAGAAATATTATATTTTGATTTGCTTTTGAGTTGTTCTAATAAAAAATCATTTGTGAGATTTTGCATTATATATAATACAAATTATATGAAAATAGTTGAATAATTAATAAAAAATTAATTACTTTAAAGTAATTATAAAAAAATATTTGTCATTCTTAAGAGATATTAATTTAGAAAATTCCTTAGTGATGGTGAAATCAGTGTATATAAAAAATTATAATTTTATTCATGGAATCAATGTTTATATTTGAGAAATAATATAATTAGATAAAATAGAGTAGATACTAATTCTATATTCTATATTTAATTAAAATACTAATATAATGGAAATAATTGAATATATCTAATTAGAATATTATATGAAAATAATTGAGTGATTAATAAAATATTCATTACTCTAAAGTAATTTATGCAATACTATTAGGGTGATTTTCCAATTTAGAATTTCCAAATTATGACATTTTACTTGCATGTGACATGTTTTCCCAAAGGCCGCCCTTGATGATCCATTGGGCTGCTGCTCGGCTTTAATCAACGTAAATAATGTTGGTTATTTTGGTACATCAACAAGATTCAAGAGTATGCATACCATGTCACATGGAATAATAACTGCTTATTGCATGAATGTGATGATGGCAGTCATTTATAACCTACACTAACGCATTTTGAAAAGGAAAAAGGTTGATGATCCAAATTAATTGGCAATTTATTAGATAAAATTTACGATTTGATGTATGCAGAAGATGGTTTTCACCACCTTTATCTACAGTTTGCCAAGTAAACCTGCAAAAACATGTCTAAAGTCTCGATATCTCAGCTGTCCAAAGCTTACTAAGAACCCAAGCCAATAAAATAAACTTATTCTCGAGAGGGAGACTTGTCAGCAGATGGATGGTCTTGGCTCTTAACACCAGATTCTAAAGCGTAGTAGGAATTACATATAGTAATACTCACACTATCCCCAGTTAATGGTCCAAGCCACGAAAAGAGTTCTTCTCAGGTCATATTCTACAAGAACCAATGAACCATCACAAAGAGAGAGTTTCAGTCGGATGCTAACCAGGCATTAAAGGGCTTCCAGCACCTGTCCTTGGGCAGCAACAAGTTCATAACAAGTCTAGATAAGCGGCTATCATGTTTGCCACACATGAAACCGGTTTACCTCTTATAACTCCACCTAGTATCACGATAACATATTTGCAAACATTAGAGGAGAATATACTGATTTAAAGGAGAATAGTTGCAGTATAATATCACTACTAGGATGTAATAAATATTGCGGTTTCTGTGTCACCATCAAAAAGGTTAGCAGCCAAATTTTACAAATGCCAAGTTGAGGGGGGATGGAGCATACAGCTTTATGGTCTTTTTTAATATTTCTAATGGAAATTAAAAGATAATTGGTTGCCGGTGACTGAGGGGTCCCGTGACACCTTCCCTGAGCCTTCACAATGAAGGGGTTCCTGAGCTCTTGTCAAAGAGAGACAAGACTGTTTTCAAGCGAGTAGTAAGGGAAAAAAGAAGGCAATAAAAATATGCTCGTCAATTGACATTGTTAAGTACAAAAATACAAATGAACCAATTTCTGGATGTCAGGATACGTAAGTTACACAAATTTTACGTACATTGACAAGCTGGCAATACCATTAAGGCACTCTTTTACGCTTGCGAACCTTCAATTGCTTGATCACATACTGCATGATTTCTTTCAAACTGGCTCTCCTCCCTTCCTTTTTGTCCAGATTACAGGGATTACATACCTCCCACTGGGATGCTACTCGTTCAGTTCCAATAAGGCAGTCTTTATGGCATCATACACAAGCTCACCATATTCATTTCTCAATCCTTTCAACTTTGCATCATCATCATCTGCTATTTCCTATTCAGTAATTTCAGAAGTTACGAAGAATATCAGAGTAAAAAAGTCGTTTGCTACAAACCCTTGAAAACAATGCAGATTTTAATGCATTATGACCAGAACCAACATGGATATCAAATACACTGCCATCAGATTCCAATATAACTACTGCCACATAATAGCTGAACCAGGCAATGAACAAACGAAACTTAGGTCCAGCAGAAAATCTCAAAACATTGATTTGGAGAATATGCTTTCAAGCAAATGAATCAAGAGCAAAGCAATTTTCTTAAAAAGAAGGCATCAGAAGTGTCAACTCATGATCCTTAAAATCATTAGTAGAAAGTGAAGATGCATGTTATAAATTCATAACTGGAAAGGCAATAACATAATCAAGGTGCAATATCAGAGTATGTACCTGAATTGCTTAAACGAATGTAGCATGTTGACTTTACCTACAAGAATCCAAGCAGCTATTGACCACTTATTCTTGATTTTCTTAAGTTACATACTAAAGTGGCAAAAGACACAGAATAATCCAGGAAAGATATAAACTTACTCGCAGCTGGCCTTTGACAATCTCATTCTTGAAAGGATGCCACTGCCCATTCTTCAAATATTCTTGCCATAATGAGCACAACTCAGCAGCTTTCGCCTCCCAGTCCTCATTAAAGAACTGTAGAAGGCATGCCTCTTTAAAAGCTTTATCATTGATTTCCCCCTTTCTTTTAATTGCAAGTGATGTTCAATTGCTCACTATGTCTTGTAAACCCTACAAGAATAAAAGCCAAACTAGTTCATTAAGTATCTTGTATTTCTTGAGTTTGTTTATGGATGCAAGTTAGAAAATTCACTTTCATCTTTAGGGCATCCCAATACACAAGGCTCCCATATTTGTAGAGGATTAGGGGAAGGTCCCACGTGTCCAAAAATAGTCTTATTAGGAAAATGGAAAAAAGTGCATAAATTAAGAATAAAACTGAGTGAAAAGGTATATGTTCTACACTTATTGATTCTTTGCAAGAATCACGCAGTTCTTAATTGCTAATAGCTTCTTTGTTAATAATATTGCCGATTAGGATTTCCATGTCGTCCAATGCTTCTTCTTTTTCCTTCAGCTCTTTTCTCAGTGAATCTACCTCAGCATTTAAATTGTTTGAACTTCACATAAGGTCCCGAGTTTGCAAGTTTCCTTTCAACTGCATCAATTATACGTGATGACATGCCAACAATATGGTCACAATATCAGGCCAAATGCAATTGAAAGCATTCATTTAGTTTTGCAGTTCATGGATATTATTAAGAAGACATTACAAATGGTTAAAGAAGGGCATGCGCTACTCTTCCAACTGACAATGAAAGCTAGGTCAAGCCATATTGAAACATTGAATGTAAGTGCGTCTGTCCATCAGGACTGTCACAAGCACCTAATACTAATATTTATCATAACATAATACCAGAGTGGCAATAAAAAAATCCATACATGTTAATAAGCACAAAATTTAGAAGGCAGAATTGGGAGGAGAAAGAAACTAAGTTGATCGTTACCATCTAGCAATGTAGGAAGATTTCCCCTTTTTTCTCATGTGTTACAAGATAAAATTAAATTAACTATTATGTAAAAATATGCCTGAAAACCAATTGGGCAGAAAAAGGAAGGGAGAAAGAACGCATACAAAAGAAAGAATTATCGACAGTGATGATGAGCAAAAGAGGAATGCAACACAATCAAAAGATGATAAAGTAAAAACCATAGATTAGGAAGCCCAAAGCAATATGATATGACTGATAATGGAATCTAAGCCCCCTTTTATGAGCTGCAAAATAACATCACTAGTTTTATTGGCAAGTTGAGTCATTTTTGCCAAGCATAGTGTTTTGAAACAGCCAAAAAAAGTCAATGTTGAAGTGTATATATCATTAGAGACTTCAAATACTTTGTAGGAATGTGTACTGACCTTCTCCATCTCATTCATCAAACTTTCTCTCTCCAATCTATGCTGAGTTGCACACTCCAATTCCTTAGCTAGCATCTTGAGCTGTTTCTTTTGGTATTCCATCTTGTCCATTAGTTTGGTATTTGCATACTCTAAATTTCTAGTCTCTAGTTGTGCCCAAGTTTTGCACAAACCAATTACAGCAAATTCAGACAGATAGCATCTTAAGATCCATGTGCTTGGCATGGGTGGCATAAATTTCATGCAATCCTCATATCAGATACTCTAGCAGTAAAATATTTATTCATCAAAAAAAGGACTTGCTTTTCCCTATGGATAATAATGTAAGATGAAAAGAGAACCATAGAAAATTACAGTGAACCAATAATAGGCAACAAAAGTATAGCCTTTACTTTTTCAAAAATCCAAGTTCTGTAAGCAATGATTAATACCCAGAATTATCACACATAATATTTCTGCTAGGCCACAGTTTTTCCTACCATTAAGACATGTTCAGTAAAACCTCTCAAACAGTTTATTCCTTTGTTTTAAAGAATATGATCTGCTCTATGAACTAAAAGCATGATTTGTCTCACCAACAAATGAGAAATGTAAGACAAGAAGCAATCAAAAATGGTTGCAGAGACCTTTGAGGAAGATTGTTTCTCTAATATCGTACAGGATATAAAGTATGACAACATGGCCATATTAGATGCCATAAGTTCTCAGGCATTTAGGCTCACTGTTCTCAAAACCATCTAACTAGGGCTTTTCCTTGTTTAACACACTCCTTTCGACAAAAAATTCTGTGTGATGCTGATTTATTGCTATATAAAACATACCCTTGCCAAATCCTTGGCGCAGAACGGCCTTCTCCTCAGTCAACCATCTCACAATTGCAAATCTTTCTCGATACCTCTGAGACAGTTCCAACAAACATCCGTCTCTATTATTAATCTCTCCTCTAAGTCTATGCATTGTACCTTTAATGTACAATTCCATCTCATACAACACGTGATTTTTGTGATCAATCTCCTCAAGCCAAAGTCTTAATGAGCTCATTTGCCTTCTCTAGCTCCTCTTCAACATTCTTACTCTTCATTGAAATGGAACGCATAGGTGCCTAAAAGAGCAAGAAGTATGTCTTTCAAAAAGCAAGTTTTAAGTAGCTTGTCACCCCAATGCACATTTTTCTTGTCAAAACTGGAGCAAAATCATGCATCAAGAAAGACTTTAATGTTGTAATTTAGATTAGTAGTAGCAAACAAGAAAGAGTTCAACTGAAAGGAGTTGTTGCTAAAATATTCAAATAAAACATACCAAGAGCCAGCAGATCAATTGATGAGGCAGCTTAATCCAATGGAGCGTTGGTGTTACTTTAAGAAAATTACCATGAAAACAGGAACAGTCAAAATCTTCAGAAAATCACGAAGTAAAAGCTCTTGAATGCAATTAAATCAGGTTTACCTAAATGAAAAACCCAACAAAACCTTTGGATGCAATGTAAGACGATTCATTATAAAATATCTGTAAGTACTAACAAACAACACCGGAAAAGAAAAGGAAAGTGGAGACGCACAAGAGTGGGTTTCGGGCATGATCTCTCCTTGACATGATATAAGAAGGCCCGCTACTCGTAACGCAATCATTGTGTAACGGCCCGTAGCTAAGAACAAAGAGTGACAGAGGGAGAAGAAGAGAGTAAGAGAGAGTAAGAGAGATAAATTAGAATTAGTAACAAAAAGAAGAGAGAAATCAGGATTTCGTTCATTCCATATCTATCTCTCACACATGTGATGCTTCTTATAGATAGACATTCCCGTTTGTTCTCAACAGAAATCATAAACATCCTCTAGAATTTGCAAATCGGCTTTTATAGGTCTAGACTGGACTTACACTAATATTGGGCCTAACTCCCTTGTGCTCCAACGGATCCTCACAATTCCCCCACCATACCAAATCCTTGGCCTCAAGGATTTTCAAAGTCGAAATTTGGAAATTGCAACTTCATGAACATCAAATCCTCCCAAGTCACTTCTTCTGGGAAAAGATTGATGCTCTGCACTAGGACATGTGTTGCCGCTGAATTCTTTTTCTTGATTATGCGGCATCCTAGTATTACTTGTGGTTCCACTTTAATTTGCCTATTGTCATCCACCAAGGAAAGCTGCCGGGATACCATCGTCTTGAGACCCCACGGCCTTCTTGGGCAGAGACACATGAAAAATAGGGTATACCACACTTCCAAGAGGTAGCTTGAGTTTGTATGCCACAGGACCAACCCTCTTCACTATCTGATATGGTCCATAGTATTTGGAAGATAACTTCAAGTTAGCCGAAATTGCAACGGTGGTTTGCCAGTATGGTTGTAGTTTGAGAAAGACCCATTCACCGACCTCCGGGCTCCTCTCTATCTGTTTTTTTTTTCTGCAAAATACTTCTTTCTCTACTGCGATTTTTGTAATTTTTCCTTCAGTAATGTCGAGAGCACCTGCCTTTCCTGTACAAATTCAGGCAGTGACGCTACCTCTATTCTAGAAGCAGACAATGATGTTAATTGCAGGGGAGGGTTGCCGTAAAGGGCATAGTATGGAGACATATTCAATACAATGTGGTGAGTGGTATTGTACCACCCCTCCGCCAACAGCAGTCACTTAGTCCATCTCCGAGGCTTCATAAAGCACATACAGCGGAGATATCCTTCCAGACAACGATTAAGGCGTTCCGTTTGGCTGTCAGTTTGCGGATGGTATGTCGAGCTGAGGTGAGGAGTCATTCCCTCCAACTTGAACAATTCTTGCCAGAAGTGACTCGTAAAGAGCTTGTCTCGGTCTAAGACTATCGATTGCGACACCCCATGAAGCCTAAAGATTTGCTCATAGAACACTCTGACTAACATAGGGGCAGTGAAGGGGTGGCTGAGCCCTATGAAATGGGCTAACTTGATGAAGCAGTCAACCACCACCCAGATGATATTTTTCCCTTCTGCGCAAGGAAGACCCTCTATGAAGTCCATCGCTATGTGTCTACATGCTTGTTCCGGCACCGACAGTGACTGTAATAAACTTGGGGTAGAGAAGATTTTCGGTTTTGCATCACTGACAGATCTCACAAGCTTATACTGACTTCTTCATACCTGGCCAATAGAAATGTTGTTTCAATCTAGCATAAGTGGCGTGAACTCCTGAGTGGCCTCTTATTGTTGAATCATGTAAAGTTTTAATCAATAAAGCTCGAAGATTTCCCCTGCTGCCAACATAAATTCACCTCTTGCATTGGAGTACTCCCTGCAAATACTTGTATTTAGAATTGTCAGAGCTTCTCCTAATGGCAGTCTGAATTAGTTCCGTAATCATCTCATCCCCATCATAACTCCCTTTAATTTCCTCCATCCATGTTGGAACCGCTATAGAATTTGCATAGCATTCAACCTTTGTTTGTCGTGACAGTTCATTGGCCGCTTTGTTTTCTAATCCATTTTTGTAGTGTGTAACATAATCAAGACCAAGTAATCTTGTGTTGCCTTTCTGTTGCATATACATTCTCAGCCTATATTGTAGCAAGTGTTTTAGGCTCTCGTGGTCCATCTTGATTATGAATCACCGTTCTTCCAAATAATGGCGCCACTTAATTACCTCCATAATCACAGCTAAGAACTCTTTCTCAATATATGGAGGGTCCCTTGTTTCTTAAGTTGAACCCTTTATTAAGGTAAGCTAATAGATGGTCGTCTTACATTACGCCAGTGTTAAAAAAAAAAGGAATTTCTTTTACTAAAATTTTCAATTCTATGATATAAGATTTTTTATTTATATGATTATTAATATATAAATCATAATAAATTTTATATATTTCTATCCATAATATCGGATTCCTATTGCAAAGATGAGAATTCTTTTTTGATTTTATCTGTTGATAAATTTCTCCTACTCTTCCCTTTTTCTTTTTCTTTTCTTGGTTTGTCTAATGGTAGAGAGGAGTAAAATAAGTTGTAATAGAAAAAATCATGTCTTTTCTTTCTGTAACCATTATCTTTAATGGGAAGAGTTATCACTTCTTTTCCTATAACCGTTATCATTAATAGAGACAGTAATCCCTTCTTTTCCTATCATCGTTATCTTTAATAGAGAAAGTTATCCCTTCTTTTCCTGATAACCCAAATTACCGTTATATCCAACCGATCATCATATTAAACCTTTCATATTTGGTCATACTTTAAATAACAAAGGTCACTTGTGTTAATTAATTTAACAATCTCTCATTTGACCCATGTTATGACTTGATGAATCAATAAAGAATAAGTGTGAACCATACTTAGAGATCATTAAACCATAATACTTGATTGAATTAAGATGATTGGATCATAGCGGTCACATATCTTTTAGCGATATGATTTCTTCTATGTATCACATAATCATCATAATTCATAATAACTTAATCGAGAAACATTGAGACTTTAAATTATCATTTCCAAATACGCTACTAGTTATCTCATAAATTATAATTGTATACAACTTAATGTAGATAACAAAAGTGCAAACAAAACCATGACCTTAATTGAATTTATAAGTGTCACAATGATATGAGCAGTATAAAACATTAACTTTCAAGAGAATGAGGACCTGTCCAAAATGCTCATCCATTCAATATGTCCAGTAAATATTTTCGGTGACAAACCTTTAGTTAACGGGTCTGCTATCATCAATTCAGTACTAATATACTCAATGGACACTTTTTGGTTTTGCACTTCTTCCTTAACAGATAAGTATTTCAAATACATATGTTTCGCACCTTTAGAATACCTATCATTCTTAGAGAAGAAAACAGCTGCAGAATTATCACAATAAATTCTTAACGGCTTTTCTATATTATTGACCAAACCAAACTTTAAGATAAAATTTCGTAACCATAATGCATGAATAGTAGTTTCAAAGTATATTACAAATTCAGCCTCCATAGTGGAAGTAGCAATGATAGACTGCTTCCCACTTTTCCATGAAACTGCTCCTCCAGCCAACAGAAACATGTAACCAAATGTAGATTTCCTCGAGTCTACACATCCAATATAATCTGAATCTGAGTAGCCTACTACTTCAAGATAACTTGATCTTTTATAAGTAATCATATAATCCTTAGTGCCTTGTAAGTACCTAAGTACTTTTTTTCCAGCTTTCCAATGATCTATTCTAGGATTACTTTGATATTGGTCTAACATTCCAACAACGAAACTAATATCTGGCCGAATGCATGTTTGAACATTCATCAAACTTCCAACTAGTAATGCATAGGGAATGAATTTTATTGATTTTCGTTTTAAATCATTCTTTGGACATTGCAATTCATTGAACTTGTCCTCTTTCTGAATTGGAACTATTCTTGTAGAGCAATTTCCATTCTAAATCTCTCTAATACTTTATTGATATAGTTTTTTTAAGACAATCCTAACAATCCTTGTGATCTATTGCGAAATATTTCTATTCCTATCACATAGGATGCCTCATTCATATCTTTCATTTCAAAGGTTTCAAAGAGAAATTTCTTAACATTATGCAACAAACCTATGTCATTAGCAGCCAAAAGAATGTCATCGACATATAAGACTAATATAATGAACTTGCTCCCACTGACCTTCATATAGATACACTGATCAACAGTGTTCTTTACAAAACCATATGATATAATGGTATTATTGAACTTAATATACCATTGTCGAGAGGGTTGTTTCAGTCCATATATCGATTTCTTTAATTTATACACCAAATTTTCCTACTCTGTGGTTATAAAACCTTCAGGTTGGTCCATATACACTTCCTCTTCTAAGTCACTATTTAAAAAGGTGGTCTTTACATCCATTTGGTAGAACTCTAGGTTATAGTGAGCCACCAAAACCATAATAATTCTTAAAGAGTCTTTCTTAGAGACTAGAGAGAAAGTCTCCTTATAGTCAATACCATCCTTTTGAGTGTAAACTTTGGCAACAAGTTTGGCCTTATACCTTTCGATGTTGCCTTTTGAGTCTCACTTGGTCTTGAAGACCCACTTACAGCTAACTCATTTTGATCTTTCAGGCAACTTCACTAGTTCCCAGACTTAATTTACATCCATCGATTTTATCTCCTCTTTCATGACATTAAATCACTTTTCAGAATCATTACATTCTATGACTTGTTTATATAAGACTGGATTTTTATCAATGCTTAATTCAGATTCATGTTCAAGTGAGTAAACTACATAATCATTCGATATAACTGATCTTTTCTATCTTGTAGACCTCCGTAATGTCATTTCTTGTGGTATCACTTGCTCATTTGTGACTTGCATATTGTCACTTGGTTCATCTCTTATGTGTTCACTTTGTGTATTTTAAATATCAATTTGTTGTCTTTGCATGTCGCGTAACTGTGATGCAACAAAAGGAACAACAATTTGAGTAGAAACACTTGGTGTGGGGATAACAACTTGAGTAGAAGTGCTTACTGTGGATCTTTCATTTTGTAATTCTCTAATATCCACTTTTCGTGATTCCTCATTCCCATTGAACTGACCATTTTCAATGAACCGAGTATTGTCAGACTCAACTATTCTAGTACTATGGTTAGGACAATAGAACTTATACCCTTTGGACTTTTCAGGATAACCAATGAAGTAACCACTAATGGTTTTTGCATCAAGTTTTCTTTCATGTGTATTATATATCCTTACTTTTGCTGAACAACCCCAAATATGAAGGTGTCTTAAACTGGGTTTCCTACCTGTGCATAACTCATAAGGAGTCTTAGGGATAGCCTTACTAGGAACCCTATTCAACAGATATGCAGTAGTTTTTAATACATGTATCCACAAGGATAAAGGTATAGTACTATAACTTAACATACTTCTAACCATATCCATAAGTGTGCGATTCCACCTTTCCGTTACACCATTCTATTATGGTGTACTAGGCATTGTATACTGTGCACATATGTCTCGACTTTTAAGAAGTTTTGCAAATGGACCAGGACATTGTCCACTTTCATTGAATTTTTCATAATATTTACCACATCTATCTGACTTAATTACTTTCACTTTTCTATCTAACTATCTTTCCACTTCATTTATAAACACCTCAAAGGTGTTTAGTAGATATAAATAATAATATCGTGAATAGTCATTTATAAACGTGATGAGATATTTCTTACCACCCCATGTTAAAATATCAAAGGGGCTACAAATATCAGTATGTATCAATTCTAAAGGTTCATTACTTCTTATGGCTAAGTTTTTTTTATGTGTGTCTTATCTGTTTCCCTTTTATATAGTCAACACATACCTCTCAATCAGTAAAATCCAATTGAGGCAGGACATCACCTTTCATCAACCTCAATATCCTTTCTTTGGATCTATGACCTAATCTTTAATGTCATAAGAAAGCAGAACTGTCATTATATGCATTACGTTTGTTACTTATATTATGCTCAACAAGAAATAGAGAATCAGCATACATAGCATCAAGATTAAAACGGTATAAATTATCAACCAAAGTACCAAATCCATAATAGTATGAATGTTTATACAGTGAAAATACATCGTCTCTAATCTTAAGGTTAAATCCTATTTCATCCAACTTTACAACAGAAACTAAGTTTCTAGCATATTCATGAACATAAAAACGCTTTTTCAAATTTAGGTGACACCTAGTATCCAAAATTAATCTATACGTCTTAATTTATTCTATTTGTGTCTTCATTCTCTTTCCTATATAAAGGAATTTCTTAATTTCTGTTATAGGCTAGATTGAAAGGAATCCATATATAATATGTGACACATGAATAATAACTCCAGAGTTTAACCACAAAGTATTATTAGGTACTTTAATTACATTTGATTTAAAACATACTGATATACAATACATACCTTTCTTTTTGAACCAAGCCTTTCTTTTTGGACAATCTTTCTTAAAGTGACCAATTCTTTTACAGAATAAACATTTTTAATCCTTGTGAATCTGACCTCTAGTGACTTTCATAGAGGCTTTATCCTTCTTCTTATCCTTTTTATATGGTCTAAACTTGCTACTACTAGCATCATTATAAACAACAAGATGAATAGAGTGATCCTTCATCTTCTTTAATCTCCCTTCCTCCTAAACTAACATGACCTTAATTTCTTAAAGGTTCCATTTCTCTTTGATAGTGTTATAATTCATTTGGAATTGACCAAATTCAGGAGGCAGTGAGTTAATGATGAATTGAACAAAAAGGATTCACTTACATCAATGCCCATTGTTTTCAACTTTGCTGCCATATTAGTCATACTAGTCACATGATCATGAATAGGTTGTGACCAATCAAATTTCTTGGTCATCAGCTTACTCATTAAGCTTCCTACAATGGATTTATCAGTTATATCTGATTGAGAGTATTCCTTAATTCTCATCATAAATTCCCTTGCATTTTTCATCTTAGGCATCAATGGCTTGACATTTTCAGCTATCGTCATTCGCATCAAATTCAAACTCAGCCTATTAGATCGTTCCCAAGCCTTATAAAGAGACTTGTGAGATTTTGTATTGGTCTCAGTAATGGCTGCAGGCTTTTCATCCAAGATGACTACTAAATCTAAACCCAAAACACCTAAGTGAAACTAAATATGCTCAGACCATTCTGCATAATTTAGCCCATTGAATTTGATCATCGCATTACCTAAGGCGAATATATTATTGGAAGCTGTAAACATAATCCAAATTTACACATTAATGCTTTGAACAAACTTAAATGGATTCAAATACATATATTACAAACTTTGATTATGTATTTAAGTTCACCTTTGGGTGATCCTCAAATACATAATTTTAATCAATGATGATGCTAATTTAGATATACTTTCATAGATCAATCAATCATACTAAAGTTAACATGAATGTTATCTTTGGATATACAATTATATTTACCCAGTATATCAATGAATCTCTTTTAGTATCATTAATTATAAGCAATGATCCATCTTTGGATGATCTCTCAGTCTTATAATTAATAATCACAATTGTTCATTTCAAATCTGTACAACGTTTTATTAGCATTTAAAGAAATAAACAATTGAAATTCACAATGAAATACTTGAATCCTTTCAAGTTAAGCTACTTTGGTAACCAATAAGCTTTCAATATTTGATTGATATCAATATGATCTTAATAAACTTCAAAATCTTCAATTATTGAGATCGTTCAATTTGATAAAATATCAATAAACTATCAATGATGCAGAAAATAAGTTTGTTTGTACACTGGCAATATTTGAAATGGTGTGAAAGTTCCTTTTTGGGTCAGCATTGACCAATATATCAGGTATTATTCCGGTAGCCGACTTATACCCCACGCTGGCAAATGTCAGCAGGGTACCACTCTAATAGGCATACCCCAACATTCATTAATTTTTTTCTTCCCATCGACCACGAAGACTAAAATGGTGTAAAAAAAATCAGACCCGGAAAGGGGAAGGGCCAATGGTGGACATTCGAGAAAAAGAATGATTTTTTTTTTTTTTGGCAAACGGTAAATGATTGTCATCTTTTTTTTTTTCAACGCCGACCATTTCTTTTCTTTTCAATGCCGACCATTTTCCCTCTATAGCAAATTACACTATTTACAAACTCATTCTGATACCAATTGTAAAAAAAAAAAGGGAGAATTTCTTTTACCAAAATTCTCAATTCTGTGATGCAGGATTTTTTTTTTTATATGAATACTAATATGCAAATCGTAATAAATTTTATATACCTCTATTCATGATGTCGGATTCCTGTTGCGAAGATGAGAATCCTTTTCTGATTTTGTCTGTTGATGAATTTCTCCTACTCTTCCTTTTTCTTTTTTCTTTTCTTGGTTTCTTTGTTGGTGGAGAGGAGGAAAAGAAGTTGTAATGAAAAAAATCACGTCTCTTTTTTCTGTAACCGTTATCTTTAATAGAAAGAATTATCTATTCTTTTTTTATAACTGTTATTATTAATAAGAAAAATGATCTCTTCTTTTCCTATAACCGTTATTAAAGAGTTATCTTTTTTTTTCCTATAACTGTTATAATTAATAGAGAGAATGAAGAGATTTTAAACTTAATAACCCAAATTATCATTATATCCAACCGATTATTATATTAGATTTTTTATATTTGTTTATACTTTAAATAGCAACGACCATTTGTGTGAATTAATTTAACACCCACCCATTCTGGCATCACTTGCGTCAATTTCAAGCACAGAGGTCTTCTAGAAATCTGGAAGTGTAAACATCGGGGCGTGGCACGTGACTTGAATGCTTGCTCTGCCTCTTGATTCCAGTGGAAATTATCCTTCCTGAGCAAATCCGTTAAAGGCTTGTTAAGAATTCCATATTTTTTAATGAATTTTTGGTGATACCCTATCAATCTAAGGAACTCACGCAAGCTCTTAATAGTGGTTGGTTATCGGCCAAGTCTTCTTGGCCTCTACCTTCGATGGGTTCGTCGATATTGTTTCCACTGTGATAACATGATCTGAGTACCTGATTTGTGTCTGACCGAAAGCACGCTTAGACAATTTCACAGAGAGCCAATGCAAGCGCAGAATCCCCAATACTTCCTTAAGGTGCTGCTTGTGTGCATCCAAATCGAAACTGTACGCTAGTATATCATTGAAGAATGCCAAGACACATTCATGTAGAAGTGGGGACCCGAATGACATTACTTGGAATTCGTAGTGCCTTTGATGAGTTCGAAATGCCGTTTTTGCAATATCCTCATCCTTTACTCTGATTTGATGATATCCTGTTTGAAGATCCAGCTTAAAGAAATAATGAGACCTGTGTAATTTATCGAGCAAGTCATCGATGATGAGTATTAGACTTTTGTCTTTCACTGTAAATCCCATCCAAGTGCCTATAGTCAACGTAAAATCATCGTGACTCGTCGTTTGTCCTAACCAATAATACTGGTGACGCAAACGGGCTATTGCTATTACGGATCAACTCTGTATTCAGCATACTCTGCTTCTCAATTTCGGTTTTGAGGTAATAAGGGTACGAAATTGGACCACAATTATCTCTACCATTAGTTCACCCAATTATGGTCTCCTAAGAGTAGACCTCAATTGATTGATTTGGATAATGAGTTTTTCTTTGGAAAGTTTGAGAATCTAGAGGATTACAGGTTGGTTCTTCATAGAAGTGTGCATAGGTGATGGCTGGCTGGTCACTACTTGATGGCAAGCCAGACTTTGATCCAAAAGAGGCAGGCATTGATTTGCTTGTAGTTATCTGTCAGTGGAATATTACAGTTCACAAGCCTTGTGGAAGCCAGGGAATAGGGGTAAAGTAAACCTTTGAAGGTTTGACAGGACCACTGAGGATGTCTCAAGAGGAAATTATGTTAGGATTCATGTGGAAATTGATTTAAAAAAAAAAAAATTGTCTTTCATCCTCTTAAACAAAAGGATCCAACATATCCACATAAGTAAGTTTATTTATTTATTGTTCCTTTTTCGGCTGTTCTTCTCTCTCTCACACACACAGTTTAATTGCAACTTGTGTGCAATGAAGCTTCAAATCCGGCTTCAATCAACGTTTCTTTTTTGTATTAAGAAAAATAAATCATACAGGTTTTTATTTTTTTTTTATTTTTTTTCCCTTGATGGTACTCCGTATTGCTGGGCAAAACTATGATTCAAAAATCAAAATACCCTGTGAGGGAGGAGAAAGAAATTAGTTACTTCTCTTGATTATCAATATATAATTATTACAAAATTGATCCCTTACACGTTATATTATTTTAGCCTTTCTGCAACCCATACTTTTCTATTTTCTTTTTCACCCAAAAAGAAAGAAAGAGACCCATTACCGATCTGTTTCAATAATACACCTTAGAGCATTTGATAAACTAGATAAATGTTGGCTTAATGAAGAGGGGTAAAAGTGTTTTTTTTTTTTCTTTTTGGGTTGATTATTTCTGTCAAATTTCACCCACTTTTGTTAGTCCGAATTTATTTATTTATTTTTATTTTTTATTTTTAATTTTTTGGTTACACCTAAAAATATGAAATATAAATTGTAGGTATCTCAAAATGTAGATTTAGGTCTGCTAAAAATGCGACAACTGATGTGATCTGCTAATCACATGAGGCCAAAAAAAAAACTCGGGTCAAAAATTGGACCGACCCGTTTCGTCAATCTCGGATCTATTCGAGTGAATCTTCCTCTCTGGGATCCTTTCTAATCACCTAAAAAACTGTACTCTAAAGCGGCAATCTAGACAGATAGAGAAAAACCATGTTCCCTCAATTCGGCGCGACGGCAGAGACGCTGAGCAAGGCGTCGACGATCGTGTTCCGGATCGGCACCGACGCCCACTTGTACGACGATCCCGAGGACGTTAACATCGCGCCTTTGCTCGATAGCAAGTTCGACTCCGAGAAATGCGAGGCTCTCAAGCGCCTCCTCGCTCTCATCGCTCAGGGCTTCGACGTCTCCAGTTTCTTCCCTCAGGTCCGTTTTATCGTGTTTTTCGACTTCAGTATCATTTTGAATGTCTTCAACAGCAAGAGAGAAGCTGATATGAGTTTAAACTAAATATTCCTTGCAAAGTTCCGAACGAATCTCGAATATATTTACGGAAAATTGAATTCTGTTGATAAAATATCTTTTGGACTTGCTATATAATAGAACTAAGATTTGGCTCCGGGCCGGGACTGTGTCGGTTTGTTTGTTGATTGAGGAACGGCGAGTTCTTCCGTAAGATTGAATTTTGATCAAGGGACGTACAGGTGGTTAAAAATGTGGCATCACAGTCGTTGGAAGTAAAGAAGCTGGTTTACGTGTACCTCCTGCATTATGCCGAAAGGTACGTGAGAGATCTAATACGCAAACGACCGAATAATTCTTCCAGGGGGATTAGAAACATTGGGCATTTATGGCAAGAACATGTTGTGAAATCGAATGTTGTGCTCAAATATGCTTTACAGAGTTGAATGCGGTGTTGCATAAGCATCCATACCCTGCATAAACCATGGTAGCATGGGGTAAAACAAAATAGAAGAGGAATTGCTTTTGGCTGTCTGCTTCTAGGAGTATGTTCTAATACAAATGCCTATCCAATTTTCCTGCTGAACGCATTTAAATAGTGATAACATTGAAAGATCCACAGTTTCTAGGATTGCAGTTGTCTAACGTGGAGTTCAAGCAACATACCCCTTTTTGTACCTTTTGCATTTTATGGTACACATTGAACTTGGTTTTAGGTTAGTTTATCCCATCATGTGAGGTGTGAGGAACTTTTTGGTATTACTTACATCCATCTTTTTCTATGCTCCATTTAAGGCATCCAAATGAGGCATTGCTATCAATCAATTCCTTCCAGAAGGACTTGGGAGATCCAAACCCCTTGATAAGGGCATGGGCACTTCGAACCATGGCAGGAATCCGACTGCACGTAATTGCACCTCTTGTTCTTGTGGCAGTGGGCAAGTGTGCTAGAGATCCATCTGTTTATGTCAGAAAATGTGCTGCCAATGCTCTTCCCAAGTTGAACGATTTGCCTTTAGAGGAAAATTCCTCAACAATTATTGAGGTTTGGTCAATTTATTTGCAGGCACTATTTTGAAAATTGTTTGCATTTTTTAGTTTAAGAATTTAATGATTAAACCTTTTTTCCTTGGTCCTGGTAGATATGTGAATTGTTCTGTTTTGGGCAAGAGATAGTTTTTCTCTTATTGTTTATGATGTACGATATTTATTCCCCCACACAGGATATATAATAGATACAGAAACATGAGTTGTTGGAGTTGCTTGAACAAGTTTAGTGTTCAGAATCTCATTGTAATTGGTCAAGTGCACGTCCCATCTCAGTATGGCTACATGTATGGAGATGCAATTGTTGATGCTTCCTGTGTTTTTTGTTTGCATTGCTTAGTGTTTTTTTTTTTTATATAATTTGCAACATATGTGTTTTTTTGAAGTTACTTAGTTTATAAAGTAGGAGTCTGCCTTAACTCATCACAACTTTCAGAGTTGATGTACATGATGTGTACCTTTGGATATTATGGGTATCAATATCAGTCATTCTGGCACATTTATTAGCTGTTATTCTATACAGACTGTTGGAATATTGTTAGGTGACCATTCGCCTGGAGTAGTTGGAGCTGCTGCTGCTGCATTTATTTCTATTTGTCCAACCAATTACTCTTTAATCGGAAAAAATTACAGAAGGTTATGTGAGATCCTTCCTGATGTAGAAGAGTGGGGTCAGATAGTCTTAATCAATATGCTTCTGCGTTACATAATAGCAAGGCACGGCTTAGCAAAAGAATCCATAATGTTCTCCTTACATGGGAAAGAAAGCTCTCATTCTGAAACAGATGGTTCAGATATTGACTGTTCATTGGAAAATGACATCAGTGACATGAGTGGAAAATATGACATTGAATTGGCCAGCATGGTCTCTAGGTGTTATGTTGAAAGCCCTGATGAATATTTGTTACGCTCAAGTTGTAACAAGAAGATTTCTGTTGAATTCAGCAGCAAGAGATTTGTGTCTAGCAAAAGTAATAGTGACATGAAGATCCTACTTCAGTGTACATCTCCATTGTTATGGAGCAACAACAGTGCTGTAGTGCTAGCTGCAGCTGGTGTACACTGGATCATGGGACCAATGGAAGATCTCAAGAAAATTGTTAAGCCCCTTCTTTTTTTGATGAGATCATCCAGTGCTTCACAATATGTGGTACTTTACATTCCTTCTTATTGTTCAGTTTGATACATGTGACAATAACAATATTTCTTGACCTTTTTATATATTGTATAGGTACTATGTATACTGAGAGAGGGTAATATACCTTTAATGCAAATTTTTCTGCTTCTTGCCTTATGAATACACTCAAGTAATCATCATTTCTAGGAGCTGATGCATGACATGTGAATGAGTTCCTGATGAAGGACCTTCATGCTGATGCCTTGGGTGGTTTTCTGTTTGGAAATCAGTTGATTATTTGGATTGAAAAAAATAGAGTCTTGAATTTACAAAGAAAATAGTATCCCTTTAAAAGAAATTCATAAAAGAATATTTTTTGGATCTTCAGCTACTATTTAAAGGAGGAGATAAAAACATATAGACTCTTAAATTTATCTATTTACCTTTGCAGGTTCTTTGCAACATTCAAGTACTTGCTAAAGCAATGCCTTCTCTTTTTTCGTCCCATTTTGATGACTTCTTCACAGTTTCTTCAGATTCATATCAGATAAAATCCTTGAAGCTCGAGATCCTTTGTTGTATTGCTACAGATTCATCAATTTCATTTATCTTCAAAGAGTTCCTGGTACTGCTATACTTACTTCCTACGTCTAATTCATAGGTTCCTTTTATTAGGAATTTTGCCCTAGACCATAATGACAATCACTATTGCTAGTCATGCTCTTTGAATTTATTGTTGCTTAACCTTAGAACATCCTGTTTCCATCTCATTTGAATGAAAATGGATGGCACATCGGGCATTCGCCAATTGGTGTGCTATGCAGTTTAGTTATGGTGGCTGATGTTGGCTTTTTCTTTTTTGGCTAATAAGGCAGTTTTAAATAATGCAAGGTGCCCAATCAAAGTGACGGTAAAATAGAACCAATTTGGGCCTAAGCTTTCACAGAAAAAGCCTTGAGTCAAGCTAATTGAAGGTATATTGTACCGGATAGAAATATTTGGATTGGTATTAACCAAAATGCTTCTGAAATGTTAGAGAACATTAAGAACATTATAATAATTGTTTTGTTAGTGTAAAAACTTAGAAATGTGTTGACTTATTTGCTTCTAAACCTTTTTATTTATAAAAAATTTTGGCACACATCAATGTCACTCCAAAATGGTGTTTTTGAAATGACAAACAGTATCGATTTTGGAACAAATGATTCATTTTTCCTCTAGGTAGAATAAAGTGAGTGCATGCATTAGGCACATTTGTTTGATTGTGTAACTGTCTTTTCTGTTGTGTACCCCAAATCCGCTCTCTCTCTCTCTCTTTTTCTGTGCTACTCTTTTTGGTATTGTTTTTCGTATCATCTCTATGGACCTAGTATCTAAGTGCATGAATTTATGCTTATCTTTTAGTTTACTACTAGGATTATATTAGAGATCCAGACAGGAGATTTGCAGCCGACACTGTTGCTGCTATTGGCTTATGTGCGCAGAGACTTCCCAAAATGGCTAATATGTGCTTGGAAGGGTTGTTGTCTCTGATCAGACAAGGTCTGTTTTCAGTTGCATCTTTTCTTTTTAGTGGAAAAGGAAAATCAAGTTTCTGAATGCGGTATTCTTTGCAGAATTTTTGACTAGTGACTCTGAGCATGGGGAAGGGGGTGTTCTAGTTCAAGCAATAATGTCAGTGAAAACAATTGTAAAGCAGGATCCTCCCAGTCATGAAAAGGTATACTCTGTTCTCACATGCTCTTCCTAATTTTCCATATATGTTTCTGCTGTTCTCTTGTTTCCTATGGTGGTTCAAATGTTGGGGATATTTTGATAACTTGGATGTGAAAATCATGTAAAATTTTGAATTCAGAACCCAGTTATATGAACCAAAATTTGGATAGAACTCAGGTCAAGGTTTTTCTGCCATCACATGAAAAGTTTAATAGTTTATCAATTTAATTTGGTAGAAAAAGAAAATGTGTGGAAGAAGCATGAATATGTCAGTGCAATTGCTAATGCCGTATTAATGATGTTGATAAATGCCTTTTGCATCCCTGTCCATGGTATATTATAACTAAATTATTGTCTGCTAATTTTTCCAACTGAAGGGCCCTATTTACTCCCCTACTTCACTCAAATTTTCTTCTTATCCTTATTACCAATTTTGGCAAATTTACGGTAAAAGTTTCTATCTCCAAGCCACTGTCTTCATGCAAAGTGCTCTGGCAGTATCATGGGTTAGTATGAACTACAACCTATGGTTATTGCATATTACAAGTGCTTGATGTTACCATAGTCATTCATTTAAAACATTGGTCCTGTATTTATTGGTTGGACACTTGCAGTTGCATTTGATACACTCCATTTCTATTTGCAAAGGTTGTGATACAGTTGGTTCGTAGCTTGGATTCAATCAAGGTTCCTATAGCCCGTGCAATAATAATCTGGATGATGGGGGAGTATTGTGATCTAGGGGAGATAATCCCGAGGATGTTACCCACTGTGCTCAGCTATCTTGCTTGGAGCTTTACTTTTGAAGCATTGGAATCAAAGCTTCAGGTTCTCAATACTACTGTGAAGGTACATGAAAGAACCTTCCATTACTTTCCCAAGAATCTATTGAGTTAATGCAGTTAGAGTGTGAGGCAACCAAATTGTCCAATAATGTATTTGGGATAAATTGCCAGGCAAGATATTACATAATAAATCAGTATGGACCATTTCTTTTCTTACTTTTTACTACAATTTGTTGACACTTTGCGGTAATGCTATTTATTTTCTCATTATATTTTTGTGATTTAGAGAAAGAAAAAAAAAAGCTTTCTATGAGTGGCTTGTTCTGCAGGTGCTCTTAGGTGCAAAAGATGGTGGCTTTGGGACATTGAGAAAAGTAGCCAGCTTTGTGCTTGAACTGGCAGAATGTGATTTGAATTATGATGTTCGTGACAGGGCTCTTTTTTTGAAGAAGCTCCTGTCTTGCAACCTGGGTTTTCAAGCACCAGAGGAAGGCACGAAAGGTCTGCCCCATAGTGAGGACCTCCCACATGTACTTGCAAAGAATATGTTCCAGGGACAAGTAAAGCAAATTTCAGCAGAACCCATTAATCATCGGATCTATCTTCCTGGATCTCTGTCCCTTATAGTTCTTCATGCAGCTCCTGGATATGAACCTCTTCCAAGACCCTGTAGCGTGCTTCATGAGGAGCCAGGCCTGTTAAATGATACTCGAGGAACAGATGTCATAGGGGAGGGTGCTGATGATTCTGATACATTATCTGGATCATTGGATGAGGAAAGAGACTCTGACTATAGCTCTGAGCATTCTAGTACAATTTCAAGTGGAAATGGTGGCAGTAATGGGATGGGTTCTACAAGGGACAGTGATGATGATGTTGCAGATCAACTGATTCATGTCTCAGATTCTGGTGGTTTGCATAAGAACCAGAATGGAGCTCCTCAGTCTTCTTCTACTGAATTTGAGGAACTGATATCAAAGAGAGCTCTAGACTCATGGTTGGATGAGCAACCTGGTTTGCCAAGTCTGAGGACATCAGAACAAAGTCAAATCCATAGATCTTCAGCAAGAATCTCCATTAGAGATATTGGAAGCCGGGTCGAGCCTAAATCCTACAGGCTCTTAGATCCAGCAAATGGAAATGGCTTGAAGGTGGATTATTCATTCTCTTCTGAAAGTACAAACATATCTCCTCTACTTGTGAGGATAGAAGTTTTCTTTGAGAATTGTTCCACTGAGACCATTTCGGAAGTCACTTTGGTGGAGGAAGAATCAAATAGAACTCCCGATTCAATTGAGGGGTGAGTTTACTAAAATTCCTTACCTTTCTTGTTACTTTAATAATGCTGCATATACTACATTGCCCAGACCAAACTATGGCATATATCTGTTGAAAAAGTAGTTCTAAGACCCAGACCAGTTTTTGAGTTGGACAAAGAGCTAGGACATATCCAACTGGTGACTCTGTGGTTGGACCATTAGGTCAATTCTTATTTATTTTTTAATAGCTAGTACTAGTGTATTAGATAAAATCCAACTAAATATATTAAAATATTTTTAATCATGCAAGTATGAGTTATATTTATAAAATATATTTGATCAAATATATTTTTTCTCAACAAATGTAATTTATTTTCAAAACATGAAATCCTAAAATTTGGCAAAACCCAGCAGTGTCATCGGGTTGCCTGGGTCACTCTAGCCAGGTCAGCCAGTTTTTTGGGGTCAATTCCTAGTTTGGTTCAAAGGGCAAGCTTGGTGTAATAGTAAGGTTATTTTATTGTGACTTGGGAATATCTAATCATTGCTAGACCCAGTAGTGTGAGCGCCTTGTGTACTAGGTATATCCCTTTTGACCTTGTGGTTTGGTTCAACAATAAAACTGGACAAGAACTATGAATGGTTCACCAGTCCGACCATCCGTACCGGTCTAGTTTTTAAAGCTATGGTTGAAAGCCAAAATTCAAGTGTAATTGGAGGATTTTTGGCCTCTCTATTTACAGATATCTGATTTCCTATACTTTTAGTTGGCAGCCTTCCCTATTCCTATCAAAACTAAGGATTCTGGCTGGAGAGAACGTGATTTCAGATTGATGTCTCCTTGTATGTCAATCTGTACTTGTATGTTACTCAGCTCTTAGCCACCAAGTCCTTTTACTGGCTTTTCTCTGGATGTTGCAGCTCCGTGACATCTCTGACTGATGTGCCAACACTGGTTCCCATGGAAGATGTTGTCACCTCTCTTGAGCCTGGTGAGACAAAAACAAGGATACTCCATGTCCGTTTCCAACACCACTTATTGCCTTTGAAGCTGGCCTTGTATTCTAGTGGCAAGAAGCTACCTGTTAAGTTGTGGCCTGACATTGGGTACTTTGTCAAACCACTTCCAATGGACACTGAATCCTTCATTGACAAGGAATCTCACCTTAGAGGAATGTTTGAATATGTAAGAAGGTGGGTTACTGTAAACCCTTTACCGCTTTTTGTAAAGTTCATTTAAGTGTAAGTTTGCATAATTATGAGTTCGATTTTTCTCTCTCTTCATTTCCCCGTATACTAATGATTTGTCCGATTTTTTTGGGGGTGGTTTTTTGGCTTTTGTGCCCCCACCCACCGTGGGGGGGGGGGAGTGGGGATTCAAGGAGACATCTTGTCTTTTTCATGAACGAGAGTTCAAGGAGGTGTTTCTTTTCATATGTGCAACTTTTTCAATTGAAGCAATTATAGAAGACACATACTTAAATGGAATATTTTTTGATGTAGAGAATTCTTAATCCAATGATATTGGGATTTCATCTTTTTTTTCCATTCAAATTTTCTTTATAGCTTTTCTTTTTCATCTATGTGTGGTAGTCTTAATTGTTTGCCCTTTTTTCAAATTTTTCCCCTTTTTGGTGGTACCAGTTGCATGTTCACCGATCACATTGGGGAGCTTAGAAAGGACAAGCGTGATGTGCTAAAGGGAGACAAGTTTCTCTTGGTTTGTGAGAGCCTCGCACTAAGGATGCTTAGCAATGCAAATCTTTTTCTTGTATCTATCGACGCACCAATTGCTGCCAACCTTGATGATGCATCTGGTTTGTGTTTACGTTTCAGCAGTGAAATTCTGAGCAACTCAATTCCCTGCTTAATTACTGTTACTGCTGAAGGTAAGTGCTTTGAACCATTAAGTCTGTCAGTAAAGGTCAACTGTGAGGAAACTGTATTTGGGTTAAATCTGTTGAATAAGATTGTAGGCTTCCTTAGTTGAGCCCTTTTCCGGTTTGTAGTTGTTTATTGTGGTGAAAGACCATCCAGTGTATCACTGATTAGGAAGAGAACAGTTGAAATATCTGATAATGTGTTGAATGACATTTTGTGACACTAACAGCATTTTTCATTGATACCTTTGACTCGTATTGATGGGAATTTTACTTCACGAGAATTGAACAAAAAGATATTTATTCTATATACTCCACATTTCACAGCTGTTGAATATCAATGTAATTTGGATTCCATTGGACCTCTGCATCGGTTTTGTTGAAGTTGAACTTTTCTGGAGATTCCTCCATATTGTCTCTTGAATTGTATTGTTTGTTACTATTTCCTATAGAAGAGGGACTTGTTGCATGGGTTAGGCCAGTTCTTTTCCTGTTAGAAAATTTTCAAATTTAAAAATCAATTCCTAACTAATTATGATGGCCAATTATACGACTGCTGCTTTTGTTTGTAGGTAATGATGTTTTCATTACACGAATTAGCTTCTTGTATTAGCAGGCTAGTCAGGTTACGCCTGGTGAAGCTCTTCTCTTGTTCAACAAATGAATTCTTGTTCTGGTCCAAATGGGAACACATTTCATAGAATTTACATGTAAGATCAGATGGTGAGAAATTTTTGAAAGTTGAGACTGGGTTCTGTAGTGTTGTTTTTCCATCCATCCATGATTCGCCTGGATCTTCAAGGTATTAGGTGCTGCTGCTACAGGCTCTCTGTGAAGCAAGCATCTGACTCTAGACCCCACAATATAGGAATCTTGAGCATTGATAGTGTACAGAAAGTGAAATAAGGGCTCGATTTAATTAAAAAAATTAATGTTGAAACAAGAGAATTAATGGTTAGGGTTTAGAAAAAATTATTGTTGTTTATTTCAATAAAATAGGAAATTTGTAAAATTTGGTTGTAAATAAATTTATTTATACAAAAGTGATAAAATTAAATACTAATTCATGAAGAAATAAAATTTTATCTAATTTTAGTTATTTATTTATTAAAATAATTAAATGTTAATTACATGATTTTTAATTAAAACAAATAACTAGAATAAAATAAATTAACAAAATAATAAAGACACTATTGTGTCATTCCTTTTAGATATTGAATAAATTCATCTCAGATGTAAAAACTCTAAAAAGGTTCATTATAAACATCAAGATCAAATTTTTAAAATTCATTTTTTATAATTCAAATGCTTTTATTAGTTAAATTGTTTAACCCTTTAACTAGAAATCTCTTATAGTGATTATCTCATTACAATTTCTCTTTCTTGATATTTAACACCTTTTTAATGACTTTTAATTAAACTCTTTGCCTTTAACTCATAATTTTCAATTTAGAAAAACTCTTTTTAAATTTACAAAAAATTAAAAATTTTTAATTTTTCAGAACAAATAATTTAAATAATATGACTTTTTTTTTTAAAAAACTTGTAATTGCACTTTTAAATATGACATTGGATTGACAATTCATACTAATAAAAATTTTAAATTAAAATTAAAGTTTTTTTCTCTAATAAAATTAACATAATTTGACACAAAATAAAAAATTTATAAGATCTTGAAATAGTTCAACATCAAAATTATTAGGACCTATTAAAACATTGTTTTTATTATCTTCATGGTTTGCCATAATACAGCAATGCATACTAATTACTTGTTATTTATTGACATACTCGTTAGTAACAATGTGGTTATGTACATAGTCAATAATCAACACATCAAAAATCATCTTACTCAATCACAACATGGTCAATAATTATTATTTTCTCTTTTTGTGACCTATTTCTTTGTCATCCTTTTTAATCCTAATAATTGATGTTTTTTCTTAATTAATTTATCTTTACTTAATCAAAAGTTAGTGATTAATTAACACTTTGACTATAAGATTTTTTAATTTTTAACTTCTTAGTTATAATTTCAATCAAAATAAAATAAGAATTAAATTGTCTTTTTTCTATTTCTAATATCTCATTAAATATATCATTACTATATAATTCATATTTTAATAATTTCTTCATATTAATTAAATTATTGATTTATTAAATTTAAATTAATAGTACTAAACATAATTATAAACATTAACTTTGATAAAAGATTGAGTTATTGGATCATTAGTTCAATCGGTAAGTCAATTGTTAGCTTAGTCAAGTTATTCTAAAGAGTTATATATTCTCCAATTTTCCTTTTACCATCATAAGGGACGAGAAAACAAAATTACCAATAAAAAATAATCCAAATTATTTTATATTATAAAGTTCAAATTTTAAATCCAAAGAAACTTAAATTTGAAAATAATTTAGTACAATATAATAAATTAATTTGTCTCATATTATGAATTTTAAATTTCAAACCTATGGAGAAAGCCCTTAAATTTCATTATCTTGATTAGAAGCATTAGCATCATCACTCTTAAAAATCATTTCTTATAGCTTGACTGACAACATCAAATTCATGACTAATGTTATCATCCTACATATAATCAATATTAACCTTTATGTCTTGTAAGTTCAAATCAACTACATATCAAGATAAAATAAACATTAATAGTAATGCAAAAAATTACAAAGAAAGAAAATTATAATACTAAAGTAGAGAATGAATAATGTTTTAATTAGTACCATTATTAGAATTATTTTGGATATTACATGATGTCATCTTTTGATGAAAATTCTAACTTATCTTTGCTTTAAACTAGTGGTTTTATCTTTAATACTCAATCTTCATTTGTTTCAAATTCTTCAAAATTAATAAGGTCATAATGTTGACCTTCTAAAAAATTCCTACATTATAATTAATCAATATATTAATAAACTTTATTAAGAAAAATAACAAACAAAATAAACAAAGTGCTTATCTTAAAATTCATTATTTTTTATTTAAACAATGAATAAAATGAAACATTAATAACAAAACCTTCATACCAAATTTAGCTAAAATCATTCCATTCAAAAAAACGAGTTTACGAAAACTAGGAACATCCAATAAGGCAATTTATAGCCAGTAAGTCACTTTGAATGGTTTAAACAAAGTAATTTAGCTTAATATCATTAGATAAGCCTTATTTTTGTGATTATTTGTACAAAGCAAGCAAAGTTACTAATCTTTCTAAGTTTTATGATTATTAACTTTATTGTAATCTTAAATTATAATAGGCATAAGCAAGATCATTAAGTTTTTGGTGTTCTAATCTATTGCATTTCTTTAAATGAACATACTTAAAAATACTCCAATTACATTGACAACTTAAAGTACTACAAGTTTGACTTAAAACTCAAAGGACCAACTTCTTCAAATTGGGTGCACTATTTTTATAAGTGGACCATCATTCCTCTGCAATAGTCATTATCAATATAAATAACTTATTTAATGAAAGAAATTATAAAAGAAAGTAATGAATTAATAAAATTATTAGGAGGCATGATGTTGTGATCAATTAGCAAAATTATGTCTAAAGTCCCCTTTTGTATGGGTGAAAATCTTCATTTCACTTGTTAGCTTATGCATCAATGATTCATTTTCATAAGAATACCTTTATAGAATATCCAAAAATGAAGAAACAACTAAATGCAATATCATATTAACACCTAAGATTAAACCAAAACCCAATAACACGAAGATTCTTATATAATTTGTGGTCTCATCAAGTATCAATTATGATTGAAAAGGCTTTAATTCTTGTCTTTTTCTTTTGAAATCTCCTCACAATTTTTGCTCTAGTTGTATGAATAATCTCATATAGATACCCTATCGTAAGTCTCTCATCATTATCAACAACTCATAAAACACAAATCAAAAACTTAGTAACAAACTAAATTGGTGCAAGACAAAGTATTTTTCTTCCATTAGTAAATTTTCTCGTCAAGTACAAAGGATAATAATAATTACAGATGTACTTTGAAATTTTATAAGTATGGTAAACAATTTCACTAACCTTTATCGTGATACTTATATTATGAAGAATCAAATTAATATAATAAGTTGCACAAAAAGACCAAAATAATGTCCTAAATTTGCTCTCTAGTAATCTACTAGTAACTACATAATTAAATGCATTATTAGTCACCATATAAACCATATTTTTAACACTAATAAATAACATAACTTCTTTAAACAATTTATATAATATCTGAGCTATTTTAACTGATTCTAAAGCATTGATTGACTTTAAAAATAATAATAATAATTTCTTTGAGACAATAAACCAAGAAATTTATTAAAATTCTATAATTTTGATTTATCCACCCATTAGTTATTAATGTATAACCAATCTTACTCCATGTGGGTAATAGCTTTTCATAAAATTCTTTATCTCTTTAACATTTTTGGTCAACGAATGACCACGATAATTATGAAAAGATGATGCCTTATAACTTGGTCCCACATTAGTTATGGCATTAATAATTAGTTAATAGTAAATTGAATTTACAATATTAAAATGTATGAAAGCATTAGTCATCTATATAGATACAATAACATCACTCCTTTCTAACATAGCTTTGTTTTGCAATACACTTTCTGAAGTTGATTGGGCACTAGGGCCTATCCTTGACATTTAAAAAGACACAATTTCTCCAAACTTGTTAACTCCTTTTTCTTTAGTTTAAAATAACTTGTTTTTTCCTTTATGCAACATAAAGGCATTAATTTCTTTCACTACTTGCTCTTTCATCAACTTTCTTATAATGGCCTTGTGCTAAATCAATTTTTTGTTCAATATTACTTCTTATAATTTTTGTAAGAGATGCACTTTCAGAAGAACTAATGACTAATGGAGTGAAAGCTTTAGTAGTAGGCGGAGTGTTATCATCTCATGTTGAAGAAATCCTATGACAAGAATACAATACAAACATGAACCATAATAAATTTCATAAGACTAGTAAAAGGCCCTAACCAAGAACAAAGAACAATGGAAAATTAAAAAATAAATTAAATTTAAATTTAAAGGAAAACTAAAACAATCTATCAAAATATACTTTATTATCAATATTAAAATGTAATATAGAATAATGTTAAAATGGGCATTTGTTATGAAGTTATAATACCTTAAATACAAATACTCTAGTGTGATAGCTAATTTTCCATAGATTTGTTAGACCTCATTAAGCCAATTTCCCAATATCAGGATGAAATCTTGGCATAAACTAATCAAAAATTTTGGTAAAAGTCACTTATAAAATAAAAGGAAAAACTCTTAATGACCTTGATATTACCATATTGGTAAATTGTGTGTTTATGTTGCATGCGAATACATCTTTGTTAAATATAAACTGGAACAATGATTACTTGTAAATTGTGTGTTTATATTGATGACCTCGTGGGTTGCAAGCATGACTAAAGTAAAACCATAGACTGCAACAATGATTACTTGTAGTGCATCTTCCCATGCTAAGTTATATCTCATTGGTAGGAACGGGAATTATATGCACAGTTAATGTAAGGAAGGGAAAGAGCAAATCTAAGGGAGAGAGAGAGAAAGAGAGAGAGAGAGAGAGAGGGACCGGTTAATGTTGTTACCACATTTCCAAGTGTAGTGTACACATCACTGAATTCTAGACCAATACAGCCACTTCTAACAATAGCAATCCAATCAAGGACAAACTCCAATTTAAATGCATGATTGCTCGTAATTACAGTCTTCCCTGCATACCATTACGTGAGAGTTTGAATTTCTAGGAGCATGAAAACATAATATTGCAAAAAACTGAAGAAAAGGGTTTTCGATGAATAACAAAGATAAGCACACAAGAGTTCAAAGCTATTGACCAAAACATCCAAATATTGAGAGCATTACCCCTTTGACAGTCGCATGCTTTCATCTACCTATCTGCCTAAATGTACCCTTATTCTTCGGAAGATTTAACTTTTCGCACATAACATTAAGCATAAGCAACAAAGATAATGACACTATATTTTTCGTGATTTTAATACTCTTTGTTAAAACAGATGTAAGATATTCATCTTTGTGCAATGATGAGAAAACAGAACAATGCATTTACCTTTAATTTCAATGCCTTTGGGGACAAAAGGGATAGAACCAATAGCACTGACTATATCTTTTTGCAATAACAAAACTGAATATTAAATAGCTGGTTCACCAATAAATAAAGCCTAACTTTATGACCTTCCTCTGTCGATAGTGCGTCAAAAACATGACGACTTAAAAACTACAGGGAACTAGGAGTAAATTCACTGTGAAGGGAGTCCTTAGCATCGACATTTAGGAGAAAACAACCAAGATCAATGAAAGCAAACAAAATCTATCAATCAATTACAAAACCTTGAATAGCTGAATTCCCACAAAAGCAAAAATTTTCAAGGTTAATACCCATATCCCAATGGAACCCTAATGGGGGAAGTTTGGTACTCGTAAAAATTGAACTTTTGACTCACAAAATTTGTAGCAACACCAATCAAAATATCAACATCCACTGCCCTGAAAGAATTTCTCAAATTATTATGATTTCTTGTGGTCAGATTATTTTCGCGGTCAATAACTCCCTGTCTGCTGTACCCTGCAACTGTAACCTATCAGAATCAACAACAAACATATCATTGACCTGAAATCGCAATCTCCAGCATCCGTCAATCTGTTGTCATTACTTATCCGTTCAATTTTTTAGTGAAAAGTGAAATCGCAATAATAGAATCATAGTAAAAACAAGAGAAAAACCGAGATTGAGGCTAAGGTTTGTCTAGGCGAGAGAAGAAACCCAGACTCCGGATCACCTAGAGAGAGAAGAAAATTAAAACTCTAAGATTGAAGTTAAAACGTTGTCATTTAAAAGCCAAATAAAAAAAAGACTCGGTTCAATTCATCTAGTTCTCTAGGTCATCACCGAGTTTTCTCGGTTCAATGTATAAACCAGAAAACTAGAAACAAAAGGATGAACAGAAGGAACAAAGCAAGAAATTTTTATAATATTGATGAGAAAAGCTCAAAAAACTTTATTAATCATTAGACCATTTTTATAAGAGGTTTTCGTACATTACAAAATTTAAACATAAACTCAATTTACTAACCTTCAAATTTAAAGTAGGGGTTTCTAATGATTATAAAGTTGCATCGCTTCTATTCAAAATAATGTAATTAAATTACATAAAGGAACAACCTTTAGCAACTAGCGCAACTGTCATTAACCGAAATTCAAAAATTCGGTTGTAACTTCCCGCAGAAGAAGCCACCAGACTCCATGAAGCAAAAGTGCAGCACCATGGTTCTCTGGTTTTCAATTTGGATCAATGGAAGATACTTCTGATGCCTGATTTTAGATCAAGAAATGCATTTGGCATCTGATTAGCTCTTTAGGGAGTTCATTCTGTTTCTCGACGCACCTTTCTTTAGCGATATGGTCTTCTTTTTTCGTTCTTTCCGTATGCCTCCTTGATTTTTCATCTTCTGCTCACTAGAAAACACAGGAAAGACATTGCAGAAAGGCTAATTCGTGCACTCTGGTTTTATGCAACAATATTCTTTTGAGGGAAATTTGAAGCTTACTAGTGGAATCTCGGGACAATGTGCTTAACATTTCAGCTGCGGAACCCACAGAGGCTCTTATTGTCCTCTGAGCTTCCTATGCTGCTGCTTCTTCAATTTCCATTCCTTGGTCTGTGTCGTCTCCTGGCACAGGCCAAGTTTCAGCTCATCAACTTTTCCCTTTAGCCATATGATCTCGTCCTCCACCATTATGAGTTCAGCCAGAAGGCCCTAAACCTGGAAATGAAGTGTTCCCCTCTATAGAATTAATCCCTCAAAGTTTAATTAATCTTGTACCTTAATTACTCACTCCGGGTGGAAGAAAGGAGGATGCGATGGTACAGGCCGGTGGAGTGCACAATGCAAAGGCCTCGTTTGTTGCTGTTCCTTGTATACTTCTGTCCGCCATTTTTCAACCTGCACCGAATTACAGGCTAGTTACTACCAGCAACTTGTCACTAAATTTCCATATGAAATAGAAAATTTGAGGGGTATATATGATTTGAAGTTCTTAACCTCCTTGTCAAGATCGAGTCTTTTCTGATTGTCATCACCCGGTTGCATTAGATAATCTTCAAATTCCATTGTTCAAGCTGGAACAACAAAACAGGAATAAAAAGAAAGGGTTTACTTGGACGATCGTGGATGGATGCCATTAAATTGTTAGAAGAGAGGAAAGGTTGGACCGAGAATGGAAAAGTGGACAGGAAGGAAGGAAGGATCAGTGAGAATGTTTGGTGGAATAACCTTTTTCAGTGTCTGATGGATGGGGGTGGAGTGGGAGAGATGGTTGTTATTAGTGAAGTGCATGGCTATTCCATGAACTTTTGTTGTAGATAACATTAAAGAGTTGATTTTGATTTTCGAGTTTCAACAATTGTAAAGGGGGTGATACTAGAATTGAAAAATTCACAGTAACTAGTATGTGAAAAAAATAAGATTATAAACAACTAATTTCTTGAACAATAAGAATATAAGTAAATAATCCAAATTACATTACTAAAATAAATGTTGAAATTAGAGAAAAATGAGAATCATTGAGAGAAAGTGAGAGAATGAGAAGAAATAGAAATTAAGTGTAAAGAAAAATAAAATGGAAAAGGGGTATATATAAGTTAAATTTTAGGGTGAAAAAAGAAACAGTTTGGAGAACAGTAGTCATTGAATCGTCGTTTTTATTTATTTATGTTTTATTTTTTGGAGGGCTACTGATTTCTGGTTGGATTCTAGGACCTGTTATAATTACAGTCACATTTTGAGTTCGGGAAGAATGAACCCTAAGCGCATTGCCTCCCCTATGATTCTAGTTTCAAGTCCCGTTCCCAATAGGTCTAGTTTCGGACATCCTGTGCAATCTCGTACCACAAATAGAAATTACACTATGCAATCTTATAGCACGAATAATAATTTAATAGAACGTCCTCGGATCCCTGGTAACTCCAATTCGAGTTAGAATTCTACTGCATTCCTTCCTTTTTTCCGGACGGTCCAATTTAAATATTCATTGTGATATATACTCCGACGAATTTGACTCCAAATTGCACGCCAAAAGAAATGTCTTCCCCATTTTTCCCTCTATTTCTCCTGGTGCATATTCTAATTTAAGGAGGGGTTAACAAGTATTTGTCTAAAACGCTGATATTCCGTTACCGCCATGTCTCCATGACTCCATCTAGTGTGGATGTTGGAATTTGACTCCACATTGTATGCCAAAAGTATCTTCTACATGACCGTTTCATCTTTCTTTCTTGTGTATGTATTATTATCTTTTCTTTGTTTTTTTATTTCGAAGCATTATCTTTTTATCTCCAAGACTATGTTCTTTCGAGGAGAGGTTGGTGACCCCTGATCTTGACAAAGTATTATGGGGTGAACAGGAGATGAAGGCATTAGAAACATTGACGGTATTGATGTCTTGAATAGGTTTAGCTAATTGGTTTTCCATATTGGCACGCCTGCAACGTTCGATGAGTCGTTGCACGTCTCTTGTTTTCATCCCAAGACAATATCACCGATGTCTTGCGCATGTCCCTTGCCCACCAGTTTCTCGAACTCATTAGCATGCAAAGTATATTAACCGACATCGCGGTTGGTCCGAAAGCTGCTCCCCCGGGAGAGAGACCTGTACTCTAATAACAATTAATGCACTTTGAAACGACATCTAATCACAATTGGAGAGAAACGAGAGGAATATCATCTTCTACCATCAATGCCGACTTTGTCAATAATGTCTCGGTGATGTCCTGTACTCCCCGCCAGTTCAACTCATCGCCAACTATATAAGGAAAGATCAGTAGCTTCTTAATTGGATGATAATTGCTACAGGAGAATGGTTCCTGAATAATGGTTTCCATGAACATTGCACACATGGGTCAGGTGGTGATAGCCAAACTACATGCTGCCCCTCCACTGGCAACTGCTAGGAAAAGGTGCTTAGCAGTAAAAGCCGCGAGATCTAACCCTTCTTGACTGTTGGGGCTACAGCATCCGAGCCATGCAGATTTTTTTCGTAAAAAAAAAAAAAAAAAAACGAGGTGAAACCCATGCTTCTGTGATTTGCAGACTATGATATGTTCAGAAATGTCAAGAATGTACGATGACATAGGATTGTGATTGGGCCTTGATACTAGAAATCAAGACTGCAGTACCAAAGAGTAGGTGTTTGCAGTTTCTAACACTTCAGATACAAAAGTTGGAAGTTCAGAAATTAGAAATCAAACGAAGCAAGGATGTTCAGAAGAGCTTAGGAAGACTATATAGTACATTCTGATTCGTCCACCAGAATCAACTCAAGCAAGTTACCATAACTTCCCCCCATCTGCCAGATAAAAAGGATGCAAAAAAATCATGTTATAATTTACTTGATCAAAACTAATATTGTCAAACACAATATTTTAAAATGTAATCTTTGCACTCACCTTCCCTTGTCTGCTTTGCCTGGCTCACGAGTCAGCAGATCTAGATCTAGATCCTGAGGGTGATCTTGATGCCCTGCCCGGTGAAGATCTCCAGGCTCGTACTTCCTCATAATCATAAGCAGATTTTCTGTAGCGTATATGACATCTTAGTCAAACACATGGATGACAAAAGAATATTCAAACCCCTCACAAAGCTTTGATCCTCTAAGACAACCATACCCTTCCTCACAATCATCTGCAGATTCTTCCCACATTGCATGCTTAGAATGACATATCATCTTTAACTTCTTGAAAAACCATAACACATCTTCATACAGTGGAAATACTACAGGTTTTACCTCTTAAAATCTTGACAATATTTATATGCTCATTTTAACATGTGCCAAAAGCTAGAATTAGTTCTTGGTGAAAGCCCAATGGCATGAGTTGCACAGGCTGATACAGCAAAAATAAACTGAGGTGATGAATAAGGTAGATTCGCTTACTTGTCGTACCGACTGCCATTTTCATGCAGATTTTTAGCATCGTCATAACCTGGAGAATACAATCTTGGAGAATACAGTCTACCATTATGGTCACCATCTCTATCTGGTGGAGGACCTCTAGGAGATCTTGAATAGTCTGCATGTCTTCCAACGGGAGAAGCAGAGTAGTCTCGCATCCTTGGGGCAGGAGAGTATGACCTGCCACAATTAACATACATATCCATCAATGTTGCTGCATACAGAGGCAAGATGATACCAGTTTGTAAAAGATGAAGGCTTACCTAGAGCGGTATCTAGACCTAGAACCTGGATAATGCCGAGGAGAGCGTGAACGGGATAGAGAGCGTGACCGGGAATGTCCTGAAACATATTGGACAAAACAGTAAATAATCTGTTGGAAGCTGACTGAAGAAGCCAAATGATTTAAGGACCAATATAATCCAAGTAAATCTGAATTTTACATACATGAAACACTGCTACAGCAAGTTCACCCACAATTTCAAGGACTTCAGTTCAGACCCTCCAGGAATAAGCTTTTACTTAGGAAAAAAAGGCATAGGCAGTGAAAAAAAATAAAAATTTATCAAAAAGTATCAACTTCATGTCTGATCTGTTTAAGCATTGAAGATTTGAGTTATCAATGTGCAAGACATGAGAGAAACCAAACTATGAAATTATAATCTAAAATGAAGCCCCCCAACTTGAGAGAGATTTGCAGAATAATGTTGTTTCTCCAGCCAAGCTTACAAGAGAAATATAAAAAACAGATTTGCCCCCCACCCCCCCCACACCCCCCCCCCCCCAACACCCCAGGAGGAGAAAACAAAGAGCATGGAGCATGAATCTTAATTTCTTAACAGAACAAGGGAACTTAGTATAAAAACGGGGCCCACAATTTAAAAAAAATAAAAAAAAAAGACATCATACCATGGTAAGATGATCGCCCTCCATAGCCTGATGGTCCTCTGCAAAATATAAAAAATATAACATGAGATATATGTAGTAGACAAACATCTAGAAAATTTTAAAACTAAAATAGCAAAGTTGCATGGAGAATGGAGTAGGAATGGACTACCTAACCCTAGCTCTATAACGCATCTCCTCAGGCCTTTTTCGCGTCTCTGCTGCTACAACAACAGAAATCTCTCTCCCAGCAACAATCTGACCATTCATCCTATGCTGAGCTTCCAAGGCATCATATGGATCCACAAACTGCACAAATGCAAATCCTCGAGGTTCCCTGCATATAAGACACAGAAAAGTATCAATGAAGTATGAAAGTTAAGTTGAACAACATATCATCAGAAAATGATCACATTACAAAGATCAGATTGCCTAGATTCTGTCATGATACAATTACCTATCCGCACCTCGACATTTTAGCTCCTGGGAATTACACGTGTTGACATAAAATTTGCATAAAGTAGGCTTAGTCGCTGACCTTTTCCTTTAACAGTCAAGTATGAAAGGCAACTTCAAAAGAGCCAAGTGACTTGAAAATTCTTCACATCCTTGAAAATAAAAGACGACTTGACATCTACGTTTCCATACTTAAAATCTCCTCAACTTGCCTTCAATTGGCCAAGAAACAATCTTCGTCCTCTTCAAAACTTCTAGTGATTGTGTAATTATAAATTTTCTCTTCATAATGGAACATTCTTCACAAATTTTTGCTTCATAAAGGAACAATCTTCATTTGAACATTACTCTTGAGACCAATATGTTAGGAAGTGATATTCAGTAGGCCTTCATCAATTGTGGGGCTTAGTCTTGATTTTAACTTCAAACCAACATCCCCCCTGACAAACCAGTTCAAAGTTTAATTTTCCGTGAAGAGCTAAAGAGATGAATGCCTCAATAGTCCTTTCAAATGTAAATCATATGTAATTTTTTCATCAAATAATTTATAAGGTAACTGAAAACTAAGATGAAAATTAATAACATGGAACCAGCAGGAAACATATTCTAAGTGAACTGTTACCACTGCAAACAACTTGCATGTAACATCAATCAAATGTAGATATCTGGTGGAAATTATGCATCCAGATGTAAACATTCACTCTTAGCTTGTTAAGCTCCAATCCATCAACTGGTAAAATACTATTTTCCCCATGCTTAGTTTCAACCGTGATTTCTTGAAAGCAAGACTTCAGGCTTAAGTTAGCTGTATTTCAGTTATGATGACAACGAGCTACTAGAAAAGATGATTTGAAATGCAAAACAAAGTAATAAATCTTACCACACCACAGCGGACACAATGTTTCATTTGGAATCGGCAAACTTAGGATAAATTGAATTCAAAATAGTCCATTCCCTAGCCTCTAGACCAAGCTTGAACTTAACTGACATAACTTCAACCACAGCTTCAAAGTAACTGGTTGAACTTAGGTGGCACACAAACTTAAATCATGTTTGTGTACTTTGAACCCTTTGAACCTCTCTTCCTGGAGTAAAATAACCTTTTGTACCAACAACTACTACGAAGAAGTATCAAACACTGAACCGAAATTGCTAAATAAAATCATGAGAAAATTGCAGCAATGGATTACTCAATAACCAAATTACCAACCCTGTGTAATAATCCTTTGGGATATAAACATCCCTTACAAGTCCAAATCTCTCAAAGGGGATGCGAAGTTCTTCTGGTCTGCAAATAACAATAAACGCACAATCAACAAGAAAAAAGAAAAAAACTTAAGGGAAAAGTAAAAAAAACACAAACCAAAATATTAGACCAAAAAGGTCCAAAAATTTTACCGGCAGTTAAGAGGAATGTTTCGAACTAGGAGGCTTCCGTGATTCTGATCCTTGCGCCTCCCAGGGCCACCACCTCCATATCCTCTCCTGGGTGGGCTCCTCCCACGGCCACCATATCCTCTTCTTGGAGGACTGTAATACGGTGGACTATACCTCCTCATGTTATCTACTAACAGTAAATGTGTAATCAAGTTCAGTATAGGACAATTTCAACAGAAAAAAACTGAAATTGCTTCCCCATTACAAGTTTCTTTCTGTAGTTCACATTTACGAGAGTATATAAGCACAGGATTATTTCACCCAAAAAGAAAATGTTCTGATCCCAAATTGATCAACATAAAAATAAAAAAATAAAAAATAAAATCAATTATTAAACAGAATACAACTTCAAAATCCCCAATCTGTTCTTTTATTGGTAAAGAAAATCCATATCAAAAATCAAATCTTCATTCGAATTTTAATCGTCAAGACAGAAACCCACAAGTCAACTAAGACTAACTAAGCCGTTTTGACTCGGTTGACTTGGCAATAATAACCTAAAGATTCATTCTTTTTGCCCCGAAAAGAAAAGAGCAAGATCGCACGAAAGTGCAAGAAAATTAAACAGAACCCCGAATGGCACAGAAAATTTGAACCTCGATCCCCTCTTATTAGAGACCAGAGGAAGAGAATACTAGGGTTCTTGGGTCTATTACTCGAAACGCGACGACCCAAACGCAGAAACCCAAAAGGCAAAACAATACTTGAAGGTTTATGGCTTCATGTTACCTGCACAACAATGACTTCGACGGAGAGACAGGGGACTATCTGAGGGAAGCGATGCGACGATCTCAAGGGTGCTGTAGAGTCAATGGTACTGCCTGACGTCCGTTCGTGCGAATGCAGCGATGGGGCTGGCGCTTATAGGTTAAATCGACTTATACCCCCGCGTATCAAGTAAGTCTTGAATATTAAAATAATAAAATGATTGGTTTGGATATTTAATTTGTATCATTGTGTTATATTAATAAAATTATTTTTAATTTTTTTAATTTAAATTTTTAGAATAGATATCCTAGAACTAATATAAAAATTTTTCTTGTTTAGTTTTAAACTTTTAGAAAGATATTATTAAAGTACGTGAGATAGTGAAAAAATATATATAATTTTAGACATGCTTTTATAAGTGATAATATTAATAAAAATTTAAAATAAAATATATTATTTTGAAGTTGTAAAAGAAAAAAGAAGATATCATATATTCATGAAATAGAGATACAAACATAATTGATGTGCTAAGTGAAAAAACTAATAAAATAGTATGAAAATTTTCTTATAAGGTTAGTTGAGTCTATGGAAATTATTTTTATATATTAAGAAGTGAAAAGCATCTCAAACAAATTTTCAAATTACTTTTCAATCAACTGTTGTTAGAGAGTTATATATATATATATAAAAGAGCTAATCTCAGCAACAATATCTAAAAGAAATTACTGAAAACTTTTAGGATTACCATGGATAGTTAATCAACAAATAATAGTATTTAAAAGTTAAAACCAAATATTTTCTTAGTGGGTTAGACTTAACCTATATATATATATGGCTTGGACTTGCAATTTAGTGGCCTAATTCGGCCCAAATTGAGGTGTTAACTCAAATGTTTAATTATGTTTTTGTGCTTATCTCCCTCTTTTTTTTTTTTTTTTTTTGTCATGTCAGCTCGCTGTATTTTGCGTTAGTAGGACATGACATAGGCTTCGACTTGAGTAAAAAAATTTACTGGACAAGTTTTGTAATTTTTGAAAAATCAGGAAAGATTTGTTGAAATTTGCAAAGCTTGGAATTTATTTATAACCCTTGTTGCTTTTATGAAAATTTTCATGTCTTTTGCTCTTTGCGTTGGCGTGGGTGTGGGCTAAATTCCTATACCCATTTCTCTCAACTAGGTGCACTAATCATTCTTGTCCAAAGAGAGACCCGGAGAGAGGTTCAAATTCTATTTCTTTTGTCTTCCCCAGCATCTGCGCCCTGTGCCCCAAACATTATCCAAGTTCAAACTTTTATGCAATGGCTTCTAACTGTGGAATTAGACAAATCCGTACTAGTCCTAAGTGAAGTTGGTTTGAGCGATAGATGGTCACAATTGCCTTTTTTTTTTTTTTTTTTTCTGTTACTGATTGTGGTAGTAGTTACTGGACTCCAGTTGTCCTTGTTCCCAATATCATAATCAGAAGGATTGTTTGCCGAATGGATTCACCAGACCAAGAATCATAGAAATATTTCTTTCTTTCGTTTTCAACAGGATTCAGGAAGACCCTTTTTTGGATGCAACTTGCGGGATGTGTGGCGTTACCATACATGTATTAATCCGATTTAGTCATTACACGCCATTTACCTCGGTCTCGAGAGTCATGCTAACAACCGTGGACACCATCACGATTCACGAGATTTGAAACCTTCAGTCAAAACTAGGATAGAGAAAGAATTCATCAAACGGATGACAGGCCTACATGACATTAATATTGAAGCAGCTGTACATTGACTCCGGGGGAGGGGGGGTTGTCTTATTTCACATTCTAGTATACATGGTACAAAGTGAACCCAGATGCGATATTCAACTCCCAGCGCCTAAATTAATGCAAACAAAGCATGTTTTTCTATCTTTTCTCTTTCATGCATGGAGAGGAGAAGTAGGTGGCTTTGGAAAAGAGGAAGGTTTTCCATTGCAAACTCCGTTGACATTTTTCATGCGACTCCTAGGATTTTTGCTTGATTTGTGATGGGCTTTTCCAGGATTTTGATGCTGTGATGATCCCTTAAGCTCTGCAGTTTCATTGGCATCATGAAGTTCTTCCAATGCTTTTACCACTTCTTCCATGTTTGGCCTCAATCTGGGTTCCATTGATAGGCATTGGATTGCAAGGTCAGTTGCTTTTTGAGCACTACGCAAAGAATATTGCCCTTCAATGCGAGCATCCAAAACTTGAAGAAATCTCCGCTTGCTACTAAGGTAAGGCCTTGCCCATTCAACCAAATTTTGTTCCCTGGAAGGGCGGTTTTTGTCTATAGCTCGTCTGCCGGATAACATTTCTAGGAGAAGAACTCCAAAACTGTATACATCACTCTTTCTGGTTAGATGGCCTGCATCACAAACAAACAGACTTGCAATTAGAAAAAAAGAACATGATAGAACACAGCAGAAGTCTTATTCAAAAGGAAGATACAATGCAGCATAGAGGAGATACCTGTAGCCATATATTCGGGAGCTGCATACCCATAGGTACCCATGACCCTCGTTGAGACATAGCTTTTACTCCCTGTTGGTCCATCTTTGGCCAAACCAAAATCAGAGAGTTTGGCATTATAGTTCTGTCGTTTCACATAAAAAAGAGTGGTGTATCAGATGGTCAAGAACTCAAAGTCCAATAACTATATTCAGCAATCAACATTTTCACCTACCGAGTCAAGCAGGATATTGGATGCCTTCAAGTCCCGATATATCACCCTTGCCTGGTCACTGTGAAGAAAAGCCAGACCCTTGGCAGCATCGAGGGCAACCTTCAAACGTAGAGCCCAGGGGAGTGGTTGAAAGTTAGTAGCCCCTGTTCCAAATATCTCATTTGGTCAGAGAAAAAAATGGTATTATTCTAATATGATTTTCTTATAAAGTTTTTGCCCTGTGAGTTCAAGCTTGATAAAGCCAATAGAAGAAGAGATCGGTTAACTCACTTCTAAATAGATGATTTTCCAGGCTTCCCCTGGGCATAAACTCGTACACCAGAAGGCGGTGGTCATCCTCTAAGCAGTAACCAATCAGTTTCACTAGATTCGGATGAATAAGCTGCCCCAAGTAATTTATTTCCGTCTATGAACAATGAATCACCAGAAATCTTTCAGTCTCACTAAGTTATTATGCACCAAAATGTATGCAAAGCATAATTTCAAGACATCCTCATAAATGTATCAGAACTGTAATTAGTTGAGTGAGAGCCTACAAAGGTACTTTTCAGCATTGCATGCTACTGAATGGAATATTTACATGTATTTAAGTTGTATAATCATATGTAAAGAACGCACAAAGGGTGACTGAAAGCTTCAAAAAACAAGCAGATACCAAAAGGCAACAAGAGGACACTCACCAACCACTCCTGGTGACCCTGGAAACTCTCTTGGTGGAGCCTTTTCACGGCAATGACCATGCCCATCCCAGGCTTAACAGCCGTTAATGAATGCTCATCCATCCACCCTTTGAAGACACAACCAAAGCCACCTTCACCCAAAACACTATCTGGCCGGAAATTCCTCGTGGCTGCTTTTAGCTCATTGAAGCTAAAGCTCTTCAAATTGGGGGACTGCAAGATTTCACCCACTGTCCGGGTGGTTGAAGGAACTCTCCCAGATGGCACCTTGCTGCTTGACTCACTCTTATCGTTTCCACTGTTGCTAGCATACTTTGAATTCAGGCCTACACATTTAAATACCTTCATCAATCACAGTACTTACAGAATGTCAACGACCATAAACTTAAGCATTGAAGAAAGAATCCAAAAAACAAAAGGTGACAATCTGCATAAAAACTAGCCAATATTGCAAAAGAATTGAGGGAAAACGAGAATTGCAGTAGTGCCTTGTACGCTGGGCCTAGAAGCAGAAGCTATATTCGATATTGAAATTAGCTATAATCAAAAGTCTGAGAATCAAGATTCTTGCTCCTTTTTCTTATCCTTTTTTTTCTTTTCTTTTCATCAGCAATCGAACAGAACCAATATATTAAGATTAGCCCCGAAAACTAAATATCAAAAAGAGTCCTACATACTTAACCTTTTGAAGAAAATAAAGCTAAAGAGGCCCTTATTCGTGTTTGATCATCGAAACTAGGCAGCCCCACTTTCTGCAACCTCAGAAAAAGACGTAATTTTTAGCAAAAGTATAAACCCAAACATACCATTGTGAAAAGAGCTCTCAGCTTTAATTCTTGCACTTAGGCAGGACCCCATGGGACATAAAGCGATTAAAGGTCTTCACTCTTCTGGCCAACTCCCCAAACAGCCAAAAATTGAAAGAACTGTAGGAAAGCAGTTCAAGAAAAATGCTTTTATCTCTGGACAAAAAGTAAGCAAAGAAGAAGCCTTAAAGAGTTCGTGTTGGAAACGAAGGATTAGGCAGTGTGAAACCAGAGCTTGTCGACGTAAAAGTCAGTCAGCTGTGACCCACCATGTCTACCGTCCGATTGCAGTCTTTGACTGATAAAATACGCAAAATAAAAATAAAAAAAATTAAAATAAAGTAAAATAAAAATATTAAATTTTAAGTAAATATAAATAATTTTTATATTATATAAAATTTATTTTATATTATATATAACTATTATTGTAATATAAAATAATAGATATATAATACAAAATTAATTATTTGTAAATTAAATTTATTATTTTTAAATTTACTTAAATTTTCTTTTAAAAAAACAAAGGACAAAAGGAAAGGCAAGCGGACAGATTGGCTTAGACTTCGGCGGTGCCTCTCCGTTTGTCTTGTCGGAAAGTTCAATTTATTGAACCTTCGTTGGGGACACGCTCTCGTCAACTTGCCAGCTTGTCCTTTGACCGTGTTCCGTTATCCTTTGCCGTTGGAGTTTTATAACTTTTTCAAATAAATAGTATCACACTTAGTTGTATGTATTAATACCAATCACTACTTTTTAATGGCAAGAACCCCTTTTTTATGAAATACAATCTATATATATATATATTTATTATTATTATTTCCATATATATGTGAAGTTTGTTTAACGGCGTAGACAGGCGGTTACAGGGTGTTTGTTCAGCAATTATGGGTTAATTTTTATGAAAAATTAATTAATTATCTAATTTATTGATTATTATGAGTCACCAATCATTCTCTAGCTGCTGAACATATATATATCTGTACATGGTGGACGGGTGGATAACGTTCAATCTTTACACACCCCCATGGCTGCCCTTCTTCGTCTCTGCCTGTTTCGCATAGAAAAGTCAAGAACACGCGGCCATTGAATTGGAATGTGGGTCAACTCTGATACAATAATTGATGTTCATCTCCCTCTGCATCTGCGCCAATAAAGCCGTCAGTGTATTGTTAATGAATCAAATACTCGGCTACATGTTACATGTCCATTATTCTCTTTTTAAAAATAGTCTCTTAAAATATATAATATTTATTATTATATAATTTAAATTTTTTTATTTAATATAAAATATAAGAGTCAATTTATATTTAATTTATTTATATTTAAAACATAAATTGTCCGTACTATACAGCTGGGCTCTCAAGGACTCAACCATTCAAAACCGAAGTGTTACCTTTTCAGATTTACTTTTTTTATTTTATTATTTCTTTTTTTTTTTTTCTGGCGATGGTTTTAGATTGACGCTTGACTTCACGTACACGATACTAAAAATGTGAACATAATCGTTAAACAGGACCTTTCCTTAAGCTCGTCGGACGATTCTTCCATCGTCATCATATCATCACATCATTTGATGTTGCGTTATCGAAAAAATAATAAATAAAAAAATGGACCGTCGTGTTTTTTGGTCCATTAGAATCAAAGACTCCATCTCACGTCTCAAGAATCACCTCTTATTTTATATAATCTAAAATATCAGATTTCTTCTTCTTTTCTTTTCTTTTTCTTTTTTTTTTTTCACGAAGAAACGAATGGGGTCATGTGTTATGGGTATGCATTTTTTTTAATTTAAGTTTTTATAATTATATTTTAAATATTTTGTATTTTTATTTGAGTATTAGAGTTTCAAAATTTTTTACAAATTTGTCATTCAATGAAAGAGAAATGATTAAGTTACTAAAAATATATATCAATAAAATAAAAATTATTAAAAAAAACAGAAAAAAAAAAAAAAAAAAAAACCAAACACATTAGTGAACTCCTCCTCCTTAGAAAGTCTATTTCTCCTCCCTCAAAAGTCTCCTCCTCACATTTTAACCTCCTCACCTACTCCTCTTCCTCGCCTTCCTCATGAGATGTTTGGGCTAGTGGAAGAGTAATTTTTGAATTCTAAATTAGCTTTTTTTAAAATACTTTTTAAAAATTCTTTTTTGGATTTTTTTTGTTTGAAATTTTATTTTTTTATATTAAAGGGAGAAATATGCCCCACGTACGCATTTGTAATTTTTTAATATTTTTTATTTGGTCAACATTTATTTTTTAATAGATTAGACAAGTTTTATTGATGAAAAGACAAGTTTTTAGAAAATCTTGGAGATTTAGAACTCAAATAAATAAAAATAATAATTAAGACTCAATTATGAAAAACCCTAAAAGTTTAAGAGTACAAAGTAATCAAGTGACTATTCTCTGTTTTGTGAATTCCACACGTTCTTCTTAACATTTAAATAAATGACCTCTAAAATACATATTCCTGATTTTAACTATTAAGTATTCAACTATTGGATAGTCCAATCGAAGATATCTTGCTAAAAGAAGTAATCAAACTCCTCGTTGTGCTTTAGTTAAAAATATAGAGCCGACAAAGATTGATCCTATAGTATTTTCTTTAATGTAGGCTAGTTTTTTTTGTAAAATTTTGAAATTTTAATACAGGAGATTGAAGTTTTTCTTATGATTTGTTGCTGCCAGGTTTCAATCATTGCTTGCTAGAAGATTCATTTTTGTTTTAGTCACATACCAAACAATTATTTTCATATGTCCGAGTTTAATAAATACAATACAACTCCGAGTGAGAACTCATTAATGGTTAAATTTCTGTCTCCTACTCTAACTGGATAAAAAAAATAAATGAAATATACAAGTTATCTTTTTCAATACCAGTTACATTAATAAAAAAAAGAAAAAACAAGTGAAATAAAAGCAACTTCAATAGCAATTCACATTTTCTGTTTTTTTTTTTTAATTTTTTTGGTGCACCGAAAAATTCATATTTTCTTTGAAAAATATAAAGAATATAAAAATTGAAGTTAATATAAGAAAAATTTTGATTAGAAATACAAAACTTATAAAGAAGTCATACAACTTATGAAGTAACTAGGGGTTATATCATGTAATAACTAACGGTATTGACTAACAATACTTATAAAGAAGTCTCACAAGATATTTCCCACCGAGGATGTATCAATGGAAGAGAATTCGAACAATGGAGAGGTTGAGGTTGAAGAAAAAAATTGCTTAGAAAGTCGAGTTTAAGTCCTCAATTCAATTTTTTAATCCAATTGCCAACACGCCATTTTTTTTTGGTGGTGGGGGGGGGGGGGGTGGTTGTAAAATCCACCTACCGTCTTCTTCCCCCACGGAACTTGCCTATGACCTCACCATTAAAAGGCACCATGACGAGAGAACAAAGTCATAGATTGGTTTCAAAACGCGTCACCACTTCTATTATAGAGGCTAAAATAACCAAATGTATAAGCAAAGCATCATGTTCTTCGCTCTAGGTTTAACATTTAGCAGTCATTGACTTCAATGCATGTGATCCTATCAGCTCGGGCAGACTTCTCAGTTCTCACTTCTTTTTGTCGGCCCGGCAATCCCTCTTTCAAGATTCAACAGCCTGGAAGGGGTATTCCCATGATGATCAGGATATTGTTATAGAAAAGTGGGAGTTTCGTATGTTCGGAGGGAGAAAAAAAAATTGAAAAAAGTGAAAAACAACCCAACGGAAATGGATACAAGAAATGTTCACACTGGGCGAACATCCCAAGAAATTAATTCTTACCTCACCAAATGCTTAAAATATAAAATCATGCAGAATGATTGGATTTATATATTAGTTGGATCGTGTTAAGCACCAAGAATTTCGATGAAAGAAAAAGTTCCCAATTCTTTACTTGATCCTTACGCCCTGTCGGTTGACTTCTAAACCCACTGGGGTCCCCATGCTGGGAACAGACTACCACGCCAAGCTACAAGTTAAATCGTTGAAATCTATACGTGTGGAGGCGAAAGGGTCAATAACTAATAAATGGCTTATCCAGGAAGAACCTGTTCCGGCCTTTTGCACATTTTGGCGAAAGCAAAGGCATCCAGGTGGGAAGAATTGCCGGTGTCTCTAAATGCAGCTGCAAGGACGGAATGTCTGCATCTTTAAGTGACCAGAAATCTATTTAATTTTAAATTTTAAAAAATTAACATTTAATAATAATAATATTTTTATTAAAAAATTTATTAAATTATATTAGAATATGTATTTTAAAATTATATATATACCAAAATTAACCTTCTGTTTTGTCCTCGCTTATGCCGCATATTGCTTAAAGCGGTAATGGAATTACTAATTCCATCTTAACGATGACATGTAGTGAGTAAAAAGGAAAATTGTGTAAATTAACAAAACATCGGCCATATAATTTAAGAAATTATAAATTTATTGCTTAAGAACGGATAATTGCCACTGTAAGGAATAATCAATTCCTTATTCCTTTACCGCCACAAAGAATCATCAATTCTTTATTTAAGAGTTATCGAATAGTGGCTATATTATGAAAAAGAAAGAAAGAAAAGATTAAGAAAGGCATTTAGTTTATGCTGCCGAAGGAATTGTCAACTCCTTTTCATGTTGGAAGGTCGTCGCCAAGCTTAAGCATTTCCTTATTAATTAATAAAAGAAAAAAAAGGAAGTTTGTAATTAATATGTGTCAAACCAATAATTATTTACATTTTATTAAAAATAAATAAAATAAAAAAAATTCAAAATTAACAAGTTAATTGTCTATCCTTTATTGCTTTTAGTGGTAAAAGTTTGCAGACTCACTAAATTGAGTCATGTAGAAATTAAATTTATGTTAGAATGATTTTATTAATTAAAGGTAGAATCAGTAATAAATTATAATATATAATAACCAACATTATGATCTAATTATTAATAAATAATAAATTATTTTTGTAGTTTATATATATATATATATTAAAATTATAATTTATTAGTCACTAAAATAATTAAATTAATATATTTAACATCATACATATATTATAATCATAATGAATTAATATATGTACATTATTATTATAATCAAATTAGTATATTTAACAACATTTATAAATAATTTATTTATCTATAATTTTAATAAAATACTATAAATAAAAAATAATTAGATAAATTGATATTATTAATTATTAGAATTTCAAAACTTAAAAAAAAATAAATTATTATTCTATTATTAATAATATAATTGACATATATTAATATTTTTATTAAATATATTTATTTATCTAAAAATATAAAATATATTTAGTTAAAAATATTTAATTTACCTAATAAAGTTAACATATGGTATTATTTATAAAAGTGTTTTGTTTGATTTTTTAAAAGAGAAATTATTTTATTGAAGTTTTGATTAATTATAGGTATTCTATCTATTATTTTATTTATTGAATTAAACTTGTTAGAATGAAATAAACAAGTTAATTTTATTTAAATGTTATAAATATTTACTTGTCTTATTAGTGAGTAAGCATATTACTATTATAAATTTAAGTAGTAAGTGAGACAAATTATACCAATAAGTTTGGAAATAAAATAATAAATTAAATTTATATTTTTAAAAGTGAATATTACTAACAACAATAAAAAAAATATTTTACAAATAAAAAGTGTAAAAGAATATTTGCAATTTGTTAAAAAATAGTTCTACTTTAAAGACAAGTCATTTATTAATATTTTTATAATAAAACTCATGATTATAAAATTTATTGGATTATAAATTATATAAGAGCATTTTATTGAAATTATTAATATTCATTTTCAACTTATTATCTCTCAAGGATGAACTATTTTAGATTCATTATAACATTATAAAAAAATAAATAAATAAATAAATTAAACAACATCCTTTTTAAGAGAAAACAAAATAGAAAAACTAAATGAGTCATTTTATTAATTTCATGAATAAAATAACTGAAAAATAAATAAAAGTAAAAGTCAACCAATTTAAAAAATTGAAGAGCATACTTATATTCCTCAAGTTTAAAAAAAGAAATAAAAATAAGTGTTTAAAAAATTTAGATAATATTGGAAAATTTATTAAAAATGCAAAATTTAATTCAGAAAATAAGAGATAAATTAAATATCTTAGTACATTTTGAATAAAATTTAATTAATATTCCTTATAATTTGGTAACTTGATTTCAATGATATTATTCATGTATCCTTAATAATATAAAAATTTATTATGGTATGATTGTTTCGATTGATATAAAAATATAAATATTTTTTAATTGTATTTTTGTTATTATTTTATGTCAATTGAAGTATAATAAGATTTAAAAAAATCCTTATTTATTATATATTATAATATTAAAATTAAGCATAAATGATGAACGAAAATACAACTTATTTGTAGTATAAATATTTAGGTAATATATTCAAAGAAATGCTAATGAGATTAATTAATAATAATATTATTTTAAATATAGTATTTGCTAATCTTGAAATGTATTTGAATTGTATTAAATGTAAAGGAAACCAAATAAAGTATGAAAGAAGTCACAATAAGCACTTAGTTTTTTAAAATTATATACATTAATATTTGCAAACTTTTTGATATTGTAATTTTTAATAAAAAATTATATTTTATCACTTTTATTAATATTTTTTCAAGTTATAATTATATCTATTTATTTTATAAACATCTCAATCATTAAATACACTTAATCTATCAGTTTTAGAAATAAAACTCTTAATAGCACCGAAATTGTCTCTAGCACCACCACCGAAGATATAATTCTAATTTTGAGCCAAATAGCCCACAAAAAACCAAAAAAAAGAAAAAAAGGAAAAAGGAAAATTCTTGGAGACGAAGCGTTTTTGGTTTTAACTTTTATCAAAACATGAATTGTGCTTGTTGGTGGGTTATGATATGTGGGGTAAAAGAACTGTTGTCCTTTTATTTTTTCAACTTCAACCCCTTGGGCCGGACCCAGAATTACCCAATGGGCTCGTAGGCCCAACTGGCATCGATGCCTGCTAATTATAGTCAAATTTTTGGCGCCTTTCAAGACCCGAAAAAACAATTTTTGGCGCCGAAAGTCCCTAAAAGGCACAAGCGGACGAAGAAACCCGAAATCGAAATGCCCAAATGTGAATAAAAGGAAGCTTCTTCCTACATCTAGGGTTAGTCCCATTTTCAGTTCCAACTCATAGCTATAGTTCTCTAATTCACCTGAAAGCGCTTAATATTCGCAGAAATGGCTGGTCAATCTGATTATCAACTCTCTCTATTTTCTCCGGAAGAGGTCTTTCTCTCTCTCTCTCCAGCGCGCGACTACTTTGGTTACTTTGTTTTTTGTTTTTTTTTTTAAATTTTTATTTAATTTCCTTCGTAAACGCTTACAGCTTGTGTTGCCTAGATGGAGTTTATGGCCGAGGATGAACTGGTGGAGATTGTTCCAAATCTTAGAATGGATTCGCTGAATTTTATCTGTGTATCTCTCTCTCTCTCTCTCTCTCTCTCTCTATTATGTATGAATGGATGATCTTTTCGGCACAAATTCATGTGCTAATGTGCTAAATATATATTGATTTGGGATAATTTCAGGGCGACTATGGTCCATTTTATCCACAAATATCCACTCAAGTGCAGTTGTGGTTAGCGGTGGCTTTGAAGAAGCGAGGGAAATGCATAATTCTGCCTCCCCAGTGGATGTCAATTGGTGGGTTGCTATGCACGGCGCGCATATAAGTACAAAATAGAACCTTAATTTTAGCTGAATATGTCCTTTTTTTTTTTTTCTTTTTACCCGGGTTTTGTCTTTGTGGTTTTACAACTTGAAGCTAAGATTGTCTACCCTTGCCTGAATGAAAGTTAGGTTAGAATGGGTACTTGGCCTTCTAATGAAAGTCAAAATTAGAAATAGGTTAGAATGGGTACTTTTTGCTTGAAGAAGAGGGAATTATTGTAGCCGAGTGGAAGCAAAGAAGCAAACTATTGGTCTACAATATGTCAAACAACATTGTTATTCTACTGTCATCTGTCTACTCAGACTATATCTTCAGTTAAACCATGTTCCCAAATCTTCTAATACATTTTTAAAATAGGAATTACTTGAAATAATTTAATTACCAAGTGCCAATTCCTGAAATGATTTCTTTAGTTAGGTAGTCTTTTCATGCTGTTATTATTTTGACATTAGGCACAATGGTAGGTCTCCTTGCAATATGCACTTCATTTCAAATATCTTTATAACAACATGCTGCTTGGAACTTTGACCATCTTATTTTCCCTTTTGGTTTCAATCAGCAGCAGTTTGTTATAGCAATGCTATTCAAAATTATGGGCTTTGTTCATCTGTGTTCTACTACTCAATACACTAGTATGCTAATCAGAGTATGTGAAGCTTATGATATCCTTGTTATGTTCATCTTCTTGGAGTTAATCTGATTGCCGTATAGAGTATGCCTTTTTTTTTCCTGTATGGTTAACAGGATTTTACCAGTCTTTGTTGTGCCAGTTAGGATAAAAATTGTAGACTGCTGTCATTGTAACTATCTGTTGCTGGATGTTTTAGAAAACTTGACTCAGGTTCTGGAAGGGGAACGGGATTCTCATGCATTTCAGCTATTACCTTTTCATTATGTGGAAATCTCGAGACTCCTTTTTGACCAGTAACTACCAAGCCATTGTCATTTGATACTATATTTAATTACTGAACAGCACTGAATGCCAACTGTTGTTTTCTTGATAACAGTGCACATGATGACATTCCTGACATATACATGGTGAGCTTGAAGGTTCATTTGAGTTTGTCCAGTGCATATATGTGTTTTTCTGTGATTCCTTGTTATTATCTTTACAGGTGAGGTCACTTATTGAGGACATCAGGGATGTGAGATTTCATAAAGTGGAGACTAATTTAGAAAAATTTACTGCATCTTCAGTGACAGTATGCTTTTCTACTTCCCCCCTGCCCTGAACACACACAAAATTGCTGACATTGATCACAATGTAGCTTCTACATTTGTCTCACAAATTTTATTAGCCTGGTTCATGTCAAAATAAAAAATACTCTAGTGCAGAATGTGACAGTAGGTAAATTTAATTAAACTCAGCTAACTGGCAGTGTTTAAAGATGATATGTATATCAACTTCTTATCACATGATCCATTCTTAGGGATCTGTGATAATTTGAGCAAGAAACATTTATCCACAATATTGGTCTTTGGAGTGCAACTAATCATTAATGACATAGACACTAAATCCTGACTTCTTTTCAAAAGGCTTTTTGCTTCTGAGTCTGTGAATTGATAAGAGCATGGGTAGTGGGAGTTTACTTATTAGCTGAGCTATGTAGATTGATTTTTCTGTCTTGTGTTATGGCATGAGGTATCCTATTTTATCTTGCATTGAGTTGCTTTGCTGGCAATATAAGCATCACTTTAGCTCCTTTTCTTCCCCTTAAACTGTCCTTTTTATTGGATTATGTATCCAGTTGAAATTGCTTATTTCTGGTTTTTGGTTTTTACACCAGTGATCTCTTGAATTTGTTATTGCAGTGTAAAAATATGTCTGCAATGGAAGTGAATATTATTCGTCCATTTGCTGGGAGAACCTTGGAAGCATTTTATAAGCATGAAAATGGACTGCTAATGTCAGATACTGATAGAAGTCATGATAGGCAACCGCAACTACCTAATGACAGGCCAAAAGTATGTTCTTGTTTAAATCCTTTGCGAAACCCCTACCCCAACCCCAACCCTAACCCTTCTGCATGCAGGTGGTCTCTTTTTAATTCTTTTTCTCTGGAAGTAGACAAATGTAATGGCATGTCTAAGCACCACTCTGACAGATGGTGTATTGTTTCTTTTGTGCAAAATTTACATTCATTCTCTGCCTATTGATTCTCATTTTGTGTGTAATGGTAGACAAAGAGTTTGTTAGGTTTTTATTTTGAGATAACTGTTTTTAATGGACTATATATTATGTATTTAGCCATCCTTTTATTTTTTTTTGCAGCGAAATTTGAGGCCTCGATAACAATGTCATCTACTCTAGTCCACTTCCTATGTTGAGTGAAAACGGTAATTTATGCAACTGACAATAAAAGTTAGTTTAATTTTAATTGGATTCCTTGCTCAATATTTTTCTGTTCTCTTGTTTTGTTTTGGAGTCACTCTAAGTGCACTGTAAGATGTTATTTAGGTTTCCTGGCAAATCATATATATATATATATATATATATATATATATATCTTGATTTTGGACTCATCCATTGTTTTAACTAAATTGGCTCAATGTCTGAATTTGGGTTTTGATGTAGCATTGGGTCCTTGTAGTTCGTAGTCCTCTACAGTTCATAACCCATGTCTACAAAGACAATGCACATACCAGATAAAGTCACTACGTGTTGCTGTTATTTTCTCCTGTAGGCAATTTGTACCAAGTAATGCATGTCTTGACACACGGTAGCCCTTCGCCCTTAATGTTCACATTTTGTAGTTTTCGAGGATTCGAGCAGATTAATGAAAACTAGAAAAAGCAAGAGATCCTGTCATTTCCCCTTTTAGTTACCGTCAAATGTTCGGCCTATGCACCCGAAGTTTTTCTAGTATTTAGGACTAGAAGCCAGGCTGTGTTTACCCAGAGTGACGGCGGCCTATGCACCAGAAAAATTTCTCTTTATAAAAATCAAAAAGAGGAATTTACAATTATCTGTTTAAAAATTATTTTTTAATTATTTTAATTATGAGTAGTTATATTATGTGAATTTTAAAAATATGAAAATTATTAGCATGAGATCATATTGCTAAAAAACAAAAAATATGTATATATATTATTAATGTGTAAGTAAATAAATTAAATATATATTAAAATATTAATTTTATTAAAATATAAAAAATATTATAAATTAAATATTTAAATATTTTTAAAATTAAACAAATGTGGTTATATATATGTTTTCGACTTGTAGATTAGATAACTTATGTGATACTGGTTTCGCGCAGTTACTGTCAATTCTTTTACAAATGGTTCTTTGGTTGTTAAACCAGTGCAATAGTTTATATTAATTAATGTTTCTGAAGCCTACGTTTGTTGGCATGTTTTTGCCTGACAAGGCTCGGTACAACATCGTAACGCAACGACTTCAAGATTAAGACAGTATTATTATGATTAAAGCAAAGGTATAATATGAGTTCCTACTCTAAACCCCCACCTGAAAGGAAGGGGTGAACCGATCAAATTTGGTTAAATGGACCACCAGTTGCGGCGACTCATGATGTGAACAACCTGTGTTTATTGGCTTTACGCCTCGCGAAGCAGAGCCAGAGCGGTCCAGATTTCCGAGCGAATGATTCTCTTGGGTCTTAATCGGCCGACAGCCTTTTATAAAAATAAGAGGCAGCCAAGGGGTGGTCAATTTTAGGCTCGTGATTAATTGTGGAGGTTTAGGAGATGTAGTCATTATTAGCTCGCGAGCATGTGGTCCCACCATGGCTGAGCGTTCTGCTCCTTCTCTCTTGGTCAGTACGAGCCTGGAAGCTTCAGGGTTCGTGGCCCAGTTGATTTCAATTTTACAATCATAGTACTAGTAACTATGTAATGATATTTTTCAAATCATACTTATTTATATTAAAAACATATATTAAATATAATATTTATTTAATATTTTTAATATATATTAAAATATTTTAAAATGTATCGATAGTATATATATATATATATCAATTATTAATGTGTGTAATAATGAACAAATTAATATTTTTATTTTTTCAATTATATTAAGAGTTATAAATTTTTTAAATGTTATATATGTGATATACCTTTTAAAAAATATTTTTAATAAAATTTTAGTTACAATGTAAAATAATATTATAATTATTATGAATTATAAGTTGAAAAAAATATTAATATTATTAAAAATAGTATAAGTGTTCTTTACTTAATTTTTGTAAAGTTGGGATATCATGATATCCATATTGTATTGTATTTGTGATATTGTTTTAACACTTCTTAGTTTCCAATTTTATCAACTTGTTTGTTGAATTTTGATTTTGGTGTTGGTAAAAATTTAAAATAAGTTGCATAAAATGAAGAAATTTAGAAATATGAATAACAGGAAAAGTCCAAAATTAGTTTTAAATTTTTATAATATTTTTCAATGTTGTGCTATTATTTATTGTTTTTTTTTCATTTGAGTCTTTATTTTTTAATATAAAAAGAATATTATAACAATACTAGTTATTACTTTTGAAGATTTAAGTTGAAGATCAATCATTGATATTTTGATTTAACTTTTTTATAAGAAAAATTCATTATTTGAATAGTAATACCTCCTAATAAGATTTCTTCACATTTAATTTTGATAAATTAAATTTATAATTTAATAATATGATAATTATAAGTTCTTATAATTTCCTTGAAATTAGGAGGGAATGTTGCTCGATTCTTATTTGAATTTTAAATCTTTATATTTTGTTTATGTATATTTTAGTTTTGGATAAAATTAGTCAATTGGTGAGAAAAAGTATTTAACTAGATAGAAAATGCTAAAAAAAAAAAATTCAAATGCCATTCAAAAATAGACTTAAGTTGAATAAAATATAAAATTATAAGATTGAAATAAAAAATGAATAATAATAGGATTACATTGCAAAACTTTATAAAGTTAGAATTCATTGGTTATTGAGATAAGTTCTTGAAAAGTTTTAAGCATTTAAAACTTATTACAAATGAGTTCCTAATTTTTTTTTTAAATTTTAAATTAATTTTAAAATTTTAATGTTTATTCCATATAAATCCCTATTTTTGACAAAAATTAATCAAATTATTATATAGTAGTTTATCTTAATAAATATCCTTCAAAAAGAGATCTAAAAATAGATAATTATATTCACATGCATATTTTATTAAATTTATTACATTTTTCTTATATATAAAAGACTAAACCTTAAATTCTCTCTTCACGAATTTGAGAAAAATAGAAAATAATTAGAATTTATGTTTTTTATATGTGAGAATGGAAAATTTTAACAAAATATACATATAAATATATTTTTGTCTTTTAAGTTAAATTATAGTATCTAATAGTTTTACTAATGAATATTTATAAAAATACTTATATATAATGAAAGTTAAAATTTTAAGATTAATTTAAAATTTAAAAAAAATTTAAAACTTAATTATATAAATTATAAAAAATTTGGGACTTATTAATAGTTTTGTTCCATTGGTGGCTTATCCCTAAGAACTTGGGAAACGATAACAAAGCAACGAAAGGAAAGCATGTAATAAGGGAAAATTAGCAGGTGAGCTTAGTACCAAAATATGATCACTTGGTAAAATTTCACTTATTTATATTATATTTTATTATAAATTAATCATTTTAATGTAAAATATGAATATGTATCATGAAACATATTCAATATAATAATTATTTATTTAATTAAAATTTTAATTTAATATTTAAAATATTTTAACTCTAGATTTAATTATATTTAGTAATAAAATATTTTATTAAAAATGTTAAATAAAAAAACTAATTAAAAAAATAAAGATTATTTTTGCTTATAAAAAATTTACTTGAGTTAAATTAAGATATTATTTAGTAATCCAAAAAATCAGATTGGTCTAAATTTTATAATAAAGGTACAAAGTTTGTGAAATTAGAAATAAATCAGTTAGCACAATTTTTATTTATAAGATATAAAATTTTATTTAAATTTGGTATCTATGTGCGTAATTCTCATAACGAGCTTAAGCGAGATGTTTGACCATTAATATAATAATTTAGGAAAATATTTGGTAGGATGTAGGCACACATGCTTTTTAAATGGTTGAATTGACATACATTTTTTTTATTTATTTATAATGATTAATAAATTTTAATTTATAAATATAATAATTAATAAATTAATAATACATTTGTTTTCATTCATCTTCAACGTTGACGTTGACGGCAGGGCGGCTTTTGTTATCCCAGCATTTAACGTGCGAAATCCAAGTCACCAGTCAAATTAGGCCACCCAATGTGTCCGTGAAATCATCCGTCGTCGTCTTCTTCTTCCACTTGGCCAGCTCTAAGAATGTCCTCTTCTGGTTTAGAGGGACTTGGCCGCCAGGACCCCAGAGGACGACAAATCAAAATCCCTACGCGTCTGTGAATTAGCATATTCCGCATGCCTTCTACGTTCTTTTCTAAATAATGGTGCCAGAGAAGCAAATGAACATGCGTTATTTTTTCTGAGTTGCCACAATCTAGAAATACGTTATTTTTTCTTCACTTTTGAATTCTTTTAGGATATGACGTGATTGTTCCTGTTCAACCGTTGCTGAATTGCTCTCGAATTAAAAAAGAAGAAAAAAAAAAAAGAAAAGCTCCTTTCCGAGTTTCCCTTGTAAAAATGAAAATTAATTAGCATTTTTTATAAGTAAAGTTTAGAGTTCGAATTTCAGAATTTATCCTAAAATTACAATCGAATATTTGAATAGCATTTAAGGGCGGCAATTCTAATCTTGGCTCTATCCGGTTAACTTACGACCGTTAATTTGGATGCTTCCTTAAACCACTTTATTTATTCTTTGCAACAGAAGAAAAAAAAATAAAATAAAATCAGAAAACAATAAAATTCATTAATTTAATTTTCTGGGCAATTTTGTCATTTAACACACGTTCGCCTCCCATCCAAAAGCTCATAAGCCCATTCTATACGAAATGAGACGGTCAGCTGGGCTCTTACCGTTGTTTTCAGCTTCCGTCCCTTTGTGGGCATTTCTTCGCTTCAGAGATAAAAAAGAGAAACAACCTCTTTTCATTTTATTTCGATTTTACTTCTCGCCCTTCCACCCGGCCGCCGCCGCCCCGCCCCCCAACAACCCGGCTCTGCCTTTGCCCACCGGTTCAAAACGCGTTTCCAGGAAGAAATATAAGAAGAAGAAAAAAAAAAAATATATATATATCATAACATCGCCAGAGACCATTCGAATTTTACGTTGACCAAAGTCCCCAACAGAGTTTTGATCCCGAAGCGCGTCACGTTAAGAAAACGGAGGGCATGCGACGCATTTCGAGAGAAGGACGCCGGTGACTGCGACGTCGTTTTTCTTTTTTGTTTTGTTTTGCTTTGTAATTATTTTTTTGGGTGGCACACATGAGCGCCGCGATGGTAGCGGAGGACTGGTGGGCGAGGGGGATAGTGGGGCAGATCGGAGGAGGTTTCAGCCACGATAGCGAGCACGACCTGGCTCTCATGGTCAGCGATTTCCTAGAGAACAGCTGCAGCAGCGGCGCCGACTCTTTGTGCAGCAGCGACGGTGAATCCGGTCTCTCCGATCTTCATCACCTCGCCGACAAGATTTCGGTAATTGAATTGTTTTGATTTTTTTGTTTTTTTTTTTGTTTTTCTTTGTCATCTTTTCACCGTCTTCCCCCTATTTGTCTATGCGTAGAATGCTCTGGAATTGGATTGTTCGTAGAACCCTAGTTATTAGAAGAGAACTGGGGAAGACGAGAGAGAAGGAATTCGAAATTTTTCAGTTGCTATTATGATAGTCTCCTTTTGGTATTGCCCTCTAATCAATGGCAATCTAATAATCGATTTTGTGATGCTAAATAATTTTACGAGCTTTGTCCGATATTATCGTGGTTTTTAATCACCATAATCCATTGCTGGATTTTCTTCAGATTCCAGGCGGCCGGCACTAGAATAGCAATCAAACTACGTGGTTTTTGTTTCTTTTTTTGTTTTTTGAGTTGTCTCATTGAGCATGCAGTATCAACCTGATTTCCTTGCAGTCTTTAATGCCTTCGTTTATATGGCATGCTGCACATTGTGCCATTCAGACCTGTAAATCCCCAGCAGGCCCTGTACTTGTCGAGGTTCTGCTTTAACAAATTCGCTGGATCATTTTGATTCAGCTTACCTTTTTTTTTTCTTTTCCATCAGTGAGATTGGGATTCCCCTGCACTGTTCAAGCATTTTCTTACTTTTATCTAGTCACCAAGATTTTACATCTATGTATAACCTCCTGTTATCTTGACGCCCAGCCAAACTTTGGATAGGTTACCACAAGTTGTTTGATTGTTTTAATTCAGTTTTTCATTTGAAGATAATTTCTTTTCTTTTTTTCATTTACTTAAAAAATTCTTCTATGTTCTCTGAGTATTTCTTACATTGCAGTTTTACAAGCACCCGGTACCTCAGCCTGAGAGTGACTTGTTGATGTTGGTTCATTCCCTTCTGCAATCTATTAAGGATGCAGAACTTGGTCTTGTCAAGTCAGGTCCATGTAATGCAAGCTGCATCAGGTTTTCTTTGGCAAAGCTCTTGAGACTTTCTGGTCAAGATGCTGCTGTGTGTGTGTCCAGGTGGCAGGGTAGTGGCAAGGTTCCTGGAGGTACACATTCAAAACTTAAGTTGTTTTCTCTTTTTGGGAGGGAGGAGAGTGGTTTCTGGCATTGACCTGATTTAGGGAGAAAATCTTTTGGACCTGGGATTTGATTCAGTTGCAGTTCTTGAAGCTCCATAACTTTTTGAACAAAATGAAGTTTTTCTTTTCAGTTAAACCATTTAACTAATTGAATATCAGCTTTTTTTTTTTAATCAGAGTGAATGGAAAGTTACCTTTAATTTAGGAGATGTAGTCCTTTGCTTCTATTGCCTATGTGTGCATCTAGAATTTCCTTTTGTGGTCGACCAGTGCTTTCTCTTGATATGCTGACCATCAGTTTCTAGCATTTAATGTGCTGCCCATGAAATGTTTCTACCTGCATGCTACTTTCTGATGAGTGAATTTGTTCAAATACTCTGTCTATATGCAGGTGATCATGAATACATTGATGTGATTGACTACAAAAATGCTGTAAGCTCTGAGCGACTGATTATTGATATTGACTTCCGAAGCCATTTTGAAATAGCCAGGGCTGTTGACTCCTATGATAGAATACTAAAGTCCCTTCCAGTTGTTTTTGTGGGCTCGATGACTAGGTTGAAACAGTATCTTCAGGTCATGGTTGAAGCTGCTAAAACTTCTCTAAAGCAGAACTCAATGCCTCTTCCTCCATGGAGATCTCTTGCTTACTTGCAAGCAAAGTGGCACTCGCCCTACCAGAGACAGCTTTGTTCAGATGAACACAACTTTGGCTGCATTAATTCTTCAGATCATATGCAGTGCAGTAGACATTTGAAGAGGCTGCAATTGTTGCTCCGATCTGAAGCAGAAGATGAACGATTCTTGAAGGCAATAAATAGTGATACTAATTGGAGGGTGAAATTTGAGAGGCGGAGACACTCCTTATTGAGGGGTCTTTAAAATGTGGAGAATTTTTTGGGTTGGAAGTGCAATTTCCACTTTTGAGAGGCCCATTGTAATGCGGCTATCGGTTTGGTATTCTTTCTTCTTCCTTTCGATTAATAAGTGGCAACCAGAGTGAGTTATAATTTAGTAGAGGACACAAACTGCAATGACACGTCATGCAGGAAATTTAGACCTTTTTTTATATAATCTCAAGTTGGGGACCTAATCATTGTCAGCAATGCTGGTTTCTGGCGATTGGTAGGATTGGTTATTATTGGCAGCACATCCAACTAAGTCGATTTGGTGGTTGCTTCACCAAGGTGTATTCCTTCGGCGGGTGGTTATTGGTTTTTCATTTTTGGCTCTAGTTTTTTATTGTGTTCCTTGCCTTGTATTTTATGGTAAAGGAAGTTTTTGTTCTTTGTATCTCTTCTTCAATATCTTTAATTCCTTCATATGTTGAGTTAGGTATGATGTCGAGCATTCAAAAGTTGGATAAACGATGTACACGACAATGTAATGATAGAGTTACTGCTGATAGTTAAACATCGGCTGCTCTCTGTTTTCTTCTCTCTTGCTCCGTTGCTTTGATCTTTTGCAACCTGCAAGGCAGAACATGTATGCTTCTCTCACATATTTCATGTTCTGTTCTTTCTATGCTGCATGATAGTGTTTAGATGGGGCTTGGCCTCATCTTGGAGAGTGTGTCCTATTGGAAGCTTCTCAAGGGTTGTTTTGTTTTTTTCTTGTGGGGGAGGGTTTGATTTAGTTTTGTAAACTCCAATAAGCAACACGGAGAAGATTTTTTCTCCCTATTGTTGGAGGCACGGAAACTCATTGGATAATTACTGGATTTTTTATTATTAATTACCGTTAAGCTCTCTTTTCCACGACGGACGATAGTTTCTTATGGGGTAGCACGTAATTGGGGAGACGACGAGAGAATGCTGTTTAGGATGGTTTAGACGTGTTTGGCGTTTGAAATAAATATTTCTTTTGGTAAGTTGTTTTTGAGCCAAATATAGTTGCAACTAGAGATGCCCAAAAATCTCGTAGTATATGTTAAAATTATATTATTGCCTTTTTAATATAATTGACTTATATTTATTATTTGTTTTATTTTTATTATAAATAAATAAAATTATGCATAAATATGTTTAAAGAGAATGTAGAGAGATAGTTAAAATTACATATTATGTGAATTTAGGATATATATATTTTCAATGATATATAAATTGAAATACATCGATATAATCTTTGTATATAAAATAATCTATTTTCAATGAGATATTATATTTGGTAAAAATATAGATATGACTTTTTAACATGCATTTTTATCAAAACAAATTGTTGCTTTTTTAAAATTATTTTTAAAAATTAATTCTACAACTTATAACTAAAAATATATAATTCAAAAATTAATTATTATATTATTGAAATTTGTTGTAACGTATATTTTACTGTATACCAATTCAATCGTAAAATACCGTTATTTATGAGTTTGACTTTTTAAATTTTTTTTGATCTATTATATTTTTAATTTTTTGAAAATGATAGAAAATTATTAGTATATTTTCAAAATTTATAAAAACACCAAAAAATAATTACTTAGAAGTTAAGACAAGATCTCATTTAATGAAAAAATATATTAAAAAGGTGTAACTCTTAAGTTTTTATATAAATTACGATTTTTTTTTTAAATTAGACGATAAATTTTCCTATATAATTTTACTGCAAAAAAATAATAATTTAGTAAAATAATTTTATAAATAAAAAACTATTTTGATAAATTTGATTCTCAATAATATAAATTATAATTATATATATTTTTTATTTTACTTTATAAAAAAATTTATAAAATCTCGATTAAATAACAATGATAGTGAATTTTACTCTGAAATAAGTGTCATTATGACACAATTTGAAGCAACTCTTCAATTTTCAAATAGTCCAACTTTGGGTTGTAACATTGGATTCTCTAGCCCAAGATGTCTCAAAAATAAGACTAGTCCATACCAATGAGATAACAATCCTTCGCGGTATCGTACTTGGTCATATGTATTAAAGGCATGGTGACCATAGGTTAGTGGATAATTTGATTTCTGGGACCTATTTATGCTTCATTGGTGTGCATATGGACATGCTTTTCAGTCTCCATGAACTTGCTCATGCTTCTGTCTTGCTTGCCTTTCCACCCAAACCCAAATTTACAAAGCAAGTCAGAAGAGACTAGGTCGGGTTCCCATTCCCTTGTTTGTGTCACTGCTAAAAAAAGCTAAAAGAGAACAAAGAAGTGGGTGGTGGATGACCCCCTCATCTGTTTGAAAATCTATTGAATTTTCACTTTATTTGAATAAAAAAGTATGAGAGTGGAAGATTGGTAAAAAGGGGAGTGTAAAGATTGAAAAGTAGAAAATATGAATTTCTCTCTCTCTCTCTCTATATATATATATTTAGAGAAGTGAAAAGGGTGAGGAAGGAAAATTTAAATTCCTTTCTTAAAAAAGACAAATTGGAGATGATAAAATTTCTTTTTTATCTTTACAAAAAGGATAAGTATACAAATTAACTTTGACTTTTTTTTTTTTTGGGTGAGGAATGGTCAACTTTTCTTCCAAAATGGAAGGAAATCTTATGTTGGGCATGAGAGGAAAAGTAGAAAATTCTTCTTCTCTCCTCCCCATCATACGAACACTTCTCGAACACAAAAAAAATTCTCGTTTCGTTGCAATTTTTCTTTCACTTAACATGTTTTTCACTTTCCCAAACACGTTAGTTGGTTAGCTTTGGCATATTCCCCCAGTAACAATTTTGCAATCGTTCGGGAACAAAACCGCTGACGGGTCAAGTATTCAATACTTACCTCCTTTCCTTTATTTGACTTTTCAAACAGAAGTAGATTATTTCACAAATAAATGCATTAAAACAATAACATATTTGCGAATCTCAAGTAGATTTCCATTTTTTTTTTTTAATTTTTGCTGGTCTATCTTCAAGCCACATTTTGCACTTTTCAAATTACCGTTGATTACATTAACTGTTTTATGTTAGTTAAATAGACCCCAGTCATCTTCTCCCTAGACACATGATTCTCCTTACTCTCTGCCACACATTCTGAAAAAGTGCTAAATTAATTGAGTTTATTCTGTTTCTATTTTCTCACTCGTCAATACACACTATCGGGAAACATGTTATAATTTTTTCTTAATTCGTTGTTGTTCCATTCATATGATTCTCATTCGTGAGTCTCTAACATTGGAGACTCGCTATTGGGCTATTGCTGTTTTCTAAACAAGATTTATTGCAATAATTTGTCACACGTATTATGTTATCATTTAACTTCCCTTGAATGGTTCCTGAAATTTTCGGACAAGTCCATGGCCAAACTTCACCTGAGACACAGAATTTAATGATAGTTTGGAGTTCTCAATTTTATCAATGTGACTTCTTCGTTTTGAAATAGGGAAAATAGGCCGTGCTTCCCGTCCTGTTGACTCAAATCTTTGCATCTGTGCCTGTTTAATTACATTTAATTATAAATAATTAGAGGAGAAAGCACCTCGGCTATACGAAATAGCCACAAAATTCATCTAGATTGCATGATTTGCTACCATCTTAGTATTGACCTCTTGTCGTGCTAAACATCTCTCTTTTGTTTTTGTTTTTGTTTGCGTTTTGTTTTCTATTAACCAAAAGCAAAGTATTTCATACCAACCCACAAAAGGAACTCTATTAGAACACACACACACACACACACACACACACACACACACACACACACACACGTAGGCAGTGAGGCAACGAAATAAAGTTTAACAACCTACTGTATTGAATTTTTGATTACGTGCCAACTTTACGTATCAAAACAAAAACCGGACAAAGACTAGATCTTCCTGTAATGGAGGCTTGAAACCGTGATGCTTCTTTTGGCTTGCAGCACAGATGAATGATATCTTGTGTATACTTTTAACCCTTATCATTACTTTTCGAGAAGTATCATCCCGGATTGTTCCCAGGCAAGGAGAACTTCATTCTGGGTCCTGTACGAATGCCCAGATGGATCATAGTAATACTGCACAAGCACAGTAATAATGCAGTAATCTGATTAGTTCTCATGATTATCGATGATCCGATGCTTAAATAGTTTATAAGGGCTATATATAAGACCAAAAGAAACTTCTTGTAATCGGTCTTAATCACCTTGTAGAGGCGGCCAGAAGGCATAAGTCGTTCTTCGGCCAGCCATCCTGGAAGCAACCAGTTATATGCGGGGGAAGAATTATCATGAAAGGTGCAGAGGCACCCCAACTGTTGTCTAGGCCCACGGCGGCTCTTTTGATGAATCTTATCTAAAGTTTGCATTGTCAATGGGCTGTCGGAGTAAGTGCCCGCATGACGTTGGTTTCCTTCGCCCTCCATCTGTCTCTCCCACTCCCAGATAGTGACCTAGCTCTCTCTCTCTCTCTCTCTCTCTCTCTCTCTGTTTTTAATGTTTGCTAAGCAAAATGTTGTTGTGCATATGCTCGGTGACAAAGGCTTAAATAATCGGAAACAGCCCCACACCCCACGCCCCCTCTTGGTCCTTTTCATCGTCCACCCATTGATTTCTTCTGATTCACAATTGCAGGAAGGAATTTTAGGATTATGTTCATTTGAGTCCTTACTGTATAATTTCTAGAGTTACTTAGACTGATATTGATCTATTGCCAATATTAAGAAAGTTGTAAAACAGATGACATCCGACTTGAAATCCAACATCACATATAGTAATATCAATATCTAAAAGGAGAAAATTTCTATAGTATTTTATTTTCCAAAAATTATCTTTCAAGTTTTTAAAAATATTTTCTATCGTCACGTGTATCAAACAATAAATTTTAATATATTTTTGCTTCTAAAAACTCATCAAAACATAAATTGTTATATTTTATAAATATTTGATTATATATATATATATATATCCAAAGGATGAATTTGGATTTCAAAATGTTAATTAATAGAGAAAGCACTTTCATTGAGATTAATTTTGATTAAAAACATACTTTTCCATTTGGTTTACCATAAAAGTGGACGGTAGTGAGCATAACTTATTGATTGTGGGCTTTAAGACGAATGTAAAAAGCTGAAGGACTTTTCCATCAAGTTGAAAGAGAATTGCCATAACAAATTGGTCAAAGACGAACTTAAGCGCTATTAAATGGAGGGATTTGTTGGTAGGCTATTCTAGATTCTCTCGTAATAATTGTATAATACCTATATGGAAACAAATCCAGTAAAATGCTAAGAGATTAAGGCACCGCACGACACACTATTCTTCAGTAAAATGCAACAGAGCCATTGTGGGACAACTGCGAGGGTATGCATTGAATGTTGAGGCTAAGGTTGGGTGACAAAAATGTTAGATTTTGTTAAATAAAAATATTGTTATTAAATATTAATTTTAAATCTTAAAATTAAATAATTTCATATAAATAATATATATTAATTTGTGAAGAGTGAAACAATTGATGTATATGTAGAGGTCGTTTTAATTTGATAATCATTTTTTCTATTTTAATCTTTTATTATTATTATATATTTTTAAGTGAAATTTCTATATGCATTAAGAAGATAGATAACTAATTTTTATATAATTTCATAATTTAAATTAAATAAGTCCATCAAAATATTATTTTTTTTAATAATGTAATAATATCCATAGTTATTTCTCATTAATTAGATTGTATTATAATTAAACTTTTAATAAAAATATTATTTAAAAATATTTTAATATTCTTATATTTGATCTTATTAGATTTTATTATATTAATTGTTATGTATAAATGACAAAAATAATAATTTCTCACAATTCTATTATAATAACATAATATAATAAACTATTAAGTTTAAATTATGACTATTATATCATATTTATTCAAAACATTATATTCCATTTACTACAACATTTACGATTCATTATATAAGGTCTATAAGGTGTGCGTATATATTGATATATAAAATATAATTTCATAATAATTCACAATAATATCTCATAAAAATTTCTCTACTTACTTTAAAATAATAATGTATATAAAATTATAAGATAAGAAATACATAACATATATCCAAAATGCATTAGTGAATTGAAAATATCATTTATATCATCAATTATTGTTAATATAATTAAAACTCATTTTGAGAATATATTCTTTACATAATGTTGATTGTATATTTTTATATTGATATGCAATCATAAGATTAATTTTACTATACTTATTAGACACTTTTTAATTTTGAATTTTCTTCTTAGTGACAAAATAGTTTAATTATCATAAATTTGGTATCTTTTAAATATATATTTTTTATTTTTGAAGACAAATACTACTATGGAAATGCTACATAGAATTTTAATGATTTGGTAATGACATCGACAATCCTAAGTTTTTAAATAAAATTTCATAACCCTAATACATGAATTCTGACTTTAAATTATATCACAAACTCTATTTTTATAATAGATGAAATAATAATAGATAAATTTTCATTATTCCATAATATTGCTCACTTTCTTAATAGGAAGAAATAATCACAAGTGGACATTCTGCCATTAATGCATCTAATAAATCTAAATTTGAATATCAAATCACTTCTAAAAGATTAGATTTTTTTTATATAAGTATATAATTCTTTATTTTGTACAAGTATCTTATCACTTTTTTTGTAACTTTATAGTGATTCATTTTAGGATTACTTTAACATTTGTCTAACATTTCAATCGTATAATTGATATTTGGTCTAATACAAGTTTGTAAATAGATCAAACTACTAATAATTAAGGCATATATAATTGATTTCATTTCCCTAAATTCTATATCATTATTGTAATATTACATAAGACTAAATTTATCACCTTTATGTATAAGAACAATTATAAGTGTACAATTATTCATATTAAATTTTTCTAAAATTTTCTCAATATAAGAATTTTAAAAGAATTTTCATTTATTGTAATTTATCATAGAATAGTTATATTCTTATCACATACAATACCTTTATCATATTTTTCATTATAAAATTCTTTCCAAAAAATTCTTCAATCTTACATAATATATTAAAATTATTAGTATCAAGTAATATGTCGTCAACATATAAGATTAGAAAAACACTCTCACTAATATTGTGATATATATATTGATCAATGGTGTTTTTTTTTTTAAATTAAAAAAAATTCATTAAACTTAATATACCATTTTTTGGGAAGCTTATTTCAGTTTTTATTATTGACTTCTTTAGTCTATATACCATTTGGTCTTTACCTTTTATGACAAAACCTTTAAGTTATTCATATAACCTTTCTTTTTAAGATTTTCATTAAAAAAAAAACATAGGTTTCACATTCATTTAATATAACTTAAGTCATATTAAGCCACCAATATTGCAACTAAACATAATATATTTATGGTTACAATGGTGAAATTGAATATTTATTAATTCCAATGTCAAATCTTAACTCTTATAAATAAACCTTATAATCATTCAGAATAATTGATATCCTTTTTTTTTAAGATCGTCATAATGTTATCTTTTATGGTTTATTTATATTATTTAGTTGTGAGTTAGCTTTTCAATGAGTGTTTCTTGATTCAAATGTTTTTCAATTTCTAAAATAACATTTTGTGTCATAGTAAAAGAATAAACTATTGTGGATAAAGAAATATTTACTCTACTTTTCTTTAGGTCCACATTTAGATGTTCATTATTTTCACTAAATCTCACATTGCTAATTTCTACAATTTTCAAATCATGGTTATACTTTTCAAATTTCTCTTGGTAACTAACAAAGTAAAAATTGATTCTTTAAAAGTATAATTACTTTTTATGTAAATTCTAACTTTTACTAGGCAACACCAAATTTTCAAGTACCTTAAATTAGGTTTATTTTATATTCACATTTCAATAATAGTACTTTAAACTATCTTACTAAAAACTCTGTTTAGTGAATAATTTATGGTTTTAAGTATATACATTTATTAAAATTTGGTTAAAGAGGAGTTAGTCATTATGCTCTTCATTATATCCATTAATGTCAAATTACGTCATTTTGTCACACTTTTGCTAAGGTTTACTCACTATAGTTTACCATATATATATCCCATGAATTTTAAGGAATTTTGTAAATAAACTTGGATATTACCTCGATTTATTATATTTGTCATAATATATACTATCATTATTAGATTCTATGATTTTTATCTTTTTGTATAATTATTTTTCAATCTTCTTTATATATACCTCAAGGTTATTTAATGATTGAGATTTTCATGAAGCAAATATATACAATTAGAATAGGAAATATCATTTATAAAGAAGATAACATATTTTTCTCCATTAAGCGGTAAAGTGTCAACAAGTTTACAAATATCAGTGTGTATAATTTCAAGAAATTGAGTGCTTTTTACGACTTTTTTTATACTTTATTTGGTTTACTTACACTTAACACAATTTATACATGTTTTGAGAACAATAGAATTTAGATTCAAAAGAATCTTATTATCGACCAATTTAACTAATCTTTTTTTAGATGTATAATCTAAACATTTATACGACAATTGAGTTTCCATTCATTATGCTATGCTTAAATATAATATTATGATATATAGTAAGCAATGATTTTTTCAAATTTTAACATATTTCATTTTACATAAAACATTAATAAGAATAAATTAACTAATAATGTTCATATTCTTATATTAATTAAAACAATTAGATCATATTGAATTTTTATATCATCTTAGATACATGGACAGTAATATTGAAATTAAGTCACCAATTATTATGAAATCCTTTAATTATGTTTGATATGAAATATAATAAGGCATTTCATTTACCTTTCTTTTCGAACCAAATCTTATACTTTGGGTAATTTTTTTTTTATGATATTTAACCTTTTGTTTTTTTTATAGAAATAACACTTATCACTTTTTCATTTCCTTTTTTCAATATGAGTATTATAAATAGAATTTTTACTTTCTTAAATTAGTTAACTTTCACTTTCATTTCTTTCCTAACCTTTTTGCTCATAAGAATAATAAAGTGACTTTTTTGATTTTTTAATCTTATTTCCTCCTAAACAAACATACTAGCAAATTTATTAACATTTCACTTTTCTTTTATAGTATTATAATACATATGAAATAACCTATATTTAGAAGGTAGTGAGTTCAAAATAAATTCTACCAAAAAATACTCATCTATTATTAATCCTAAAGTCTTAAGTCTTAGTACAAAATTAGTCATATCAATAATATTCTCTTACATAATTTGTAACCTAATAAACCTCATAGTCATAAGTTTTGTTATAAGAATATCAATGATTGACTTGTCTTTAAAATGAAACCATTCTTTTTTTATAAACTGCAAACATTCTTTTGCTCTTTTTGTTTATGAAATAGTTTTTTTTTTATTTTAAATATTGTTGATAATAATCACTTTTTATAACTATAAAACTTTCATTCTTACATTTATGATGTAACTTCTATTTCTCACAACTTAAATCCATAATAGTAGTAAATTTGCTTATTAATAGTACAAATCAACATTCGTAACAACTAAGTGAAAATTAACTTATTTATGTCATTTTGAAAGTACAATCAATTAAATAAATAATAAATTTAACATGCAAATGAATTAAATTAATTGTAGAATCATAAATGTTTATAATTAATCATAAGTAAGATAAAATAATCAAAGTATATTATAGTTCTATTTTAAGAAATCTTACAATATACTATTATAAGTAATATCATCAATTTTGATAGGTAATTAAATATTTTCAATCAAATATATTTGATTTTTTTAGATAAGCAAGTATATTTAATAAAAAAATATTAATATACTTCAATTATATTACTAATTATGGAATAATAATTTACCTTTGAATAAATCTTAAAATTTTAATGATTAATAATATCAATTTATCTAATTAATTTTATTTATAAGTATGTCATTAAAATCATGGATTAATGACTATTTATACATGTCATTAAACATACTAGTTCGACCACTTTTGTTACTAACAAATTATAATAATAATGCGTGCGTGCCATTCAAATATTCTTATTTGGTCACTTTGGTAACAATCAAGCTGTAACCATAATATATACACAAACATTATATTTTAGTCACTTTAATGGTTATCAAATTATAATAATTAAATATGCATATGATATATTAAATTATTCATAAAATAACATATCATTAAAAATTAAATTCTATTTAAAATAACAATTAAATATAACATCACTTAATAAGACAACAATTCAATAACATTGTTCACGTAAATGATAATACCTTACTTCAACAATAAGTCAAAGAATTTACAATTTCTTAGACATAAAACTTTAGGACCACCATGTTTTCACATAAAGTGCTATAGGTTAGAATTGCATATTAGTAAACTATAACACATCAAAAAGTTTTTTTTTAACCAATAAAGGAATTGATTTTGCCAATTCTTTAGGTAAACCAAGAATTTCAAATTCCTTAGTCCATAATCTTTTGTTGGCTGTCACATATCATAATGTAAAGCTAAAAATGTAATTTTGTGACCTAAATTGATTTTTATTGTGCAATTTTTATGGTTGCGGCAATTAAGGTCCTTTTTTTTGTTTCACATAAAACTTAGACAAAATTGACTTTAGTTTTAACAAACAAAATATAAATTCTCATTACTTTATTTTGATAAAAAAAAACAATCATAAATTAAGTAAATATATACTTTATCATTAAATAGAAAATATTCAACTTGTAAAATGCATGTTTTGATACCATTTATTATTAAACATTAATTTCAAATCTTAAAATTGAATAATTTTATGTAAATAATACCATAAATAACATACTTGAATTTGCAAAAATTGAAACCATTGATGCTTTTAGAGAGTTTGTCTTAATTCAATAATCAATTTCTCTTACTAGACCTTTTACCATTATCATAGGCTTTGAGATGAAGTTTTCATGTGAGGAAGAGAGATGATTGATTATATATAGACAAAATTTCATAATTTAAATTAAACATATCCATTAATGTGTGAATCATGTTCAAAATTGCAATCCTTAATAGTGCAATAATATTTATATTTGTTTCATGTTAATCGAGCTACATTATGATTGAGTTCTTAAAAAGAATATTATTCAATAATATTTTAATATTATTAATTGAAAAATTATAGCAAAATAAGCTAAAAGTACAAGTTATAAGAATAATGTGGGTATGACTAAGTGCTTCCTTGGCCTTACTAAATAAAAGGGTCAAGGGTCAAACTTTGATAAAGTCTGACTAATCCTTAATGACAGAGGTTGAATCCTAAAAACTAATTGATGAATGAGAATTTATTTATTTATTCCCTTTTACATACAATTATTTTTAATATGTTTTATACCTATTTAAGTTGATTAGTATATTTTTTGTGATTTAGGTATATTTTAGGAAAGTTTTGAGAGTTTGTACTTTTAATAGGTAAAATTCTAATATTTCATTATTATGACCTTTGCTATTTATTTTAGATTTTTCACTAATTTAAAGATTTAGATTGAAAATATGATTTTCAATATAGTTGTAGTAGATATTTCAAATTTTCTAGATTGGGGTTGTGAGGCTAAATTTGAGTTTGTTCAGGTTTTGAGACATTGCTTAAAAAATGAGGAAGAAAACTAAAGTCCAAATCTTAATTGGAATAGGATTCTTATCTAGGTACTAAGCATTTAAATAAGTATAACTCAAACTTCAACATCTAAATTGGGTGATTTATAAACCTAAATTAAAGTTCACATTTAAGCTTATAATTATTGTGAAGATACCCAAGCCTAAATCAGTTGTTTAATGGTTTAAATATAGCAAAGAAGTCATTGTAAAATCTATCACAAGTTAGACTAAGTCAATCTTGGTTTTTAACTCATATCTATTTGAGAATTGGTTTGGAACTCATTATAGGAATTCTATCAAAATTAAGGAAACAAATTTATTGTAATCTTGAGAACTTAGGATTTTTTTTTTTTTTTTGGTGTGTCATAGGGTTTTCTTGTGCTTGCTATGTATTTTCTCTATAGTATAAATAAAGACTTTTTTTTTTTTTTTAGTAAAGGAAGGAGATGAACACATAAGGAGGGTGACAAACATAACTTTAGTAAGCATTTAAGTTTTTTAGTATGAGTAGTTAGGGTTTTTGAACAATTTTAGGAGATTTCAAAAAGTTTGATATTTTAATAGAATATATTATTTTGTTATGTTATTTTTTTTATTGGAATTGTTTGAGTTATTTTGACTAAGTTGAATGATTGTTATTTTAATTTATTTGTTTAAACCTACTAAATTGATTAAGTAATGGTCGATTGCTAGAATTAGGGATTGTGACTCATATTTATATTATTTTTAATCACTCAGTAACAATTAACAATAAGGGATTATAAATAAGTTTTTTTTTTTCTTATCATTATGAATAACTTAACACAAGTTGAACAATTCAAGATTATGTGATTGTTGCTTGAATTAACATATTTTCCTAATTTTTAAGGTTGTTAGTTTATAATTATAGAGAGCTTATTCTAGGAATAAAAACATTAAAGTCTAAGTAAAGAATTTATTTTACTCAATGAATATCTAAGTGAAAAATCAAACAATAGAGTTTATTGTTATCTAAGGTTAATAATTCTAACAAAATTGAGACAATATTATGGATAATTGAAAGTATTAAATATCATAGTGATGAATGAATTTGAAACTAAAATTTTATTAATTGGTATTTTTATAAATTATTTTGTTTAATTGAGATATTTACTTTAATTATTATAAGGTTACCCCTCTCATTTATATTAGTAATTTTAAATTTTAATTATCTATTATTGAATTGATAGTACTCTTTATGAAATTGACCCTTATTTACATTATCTATTATTGCATGATCAAAAGTAAAGTATTTATATCTTTTTGTAACTTTGACTATAGCTACCATTAACAATACATTATGATAATGTTACCTAGTCCCGAGTATTAATGATATAAGTACCTTGGAAACAACTTATCCTTGTAAAATAATCATAATCGAGAAAAAGTATACTTCCACCAACCTTAACACTTGTCAATAATAAGGAAAAGTCACATGGATAGGTGCATAAAGATAGTTAAAATCATTGGTTTATAAAAGAAATAAGATGATTAAAAAACAAGAAATGATCCCATATCTAAAAAACCTTTGTAAAAGCAAATATCTTTATCAATATATTCCTTTTCCTTTAATAAGCATTACTTTTTGTTTTAGTCTAGCTTAGCTTATTCCAGTCTTTAAATAGTGTTCTTTCACTTTTTTTAACTCAAGTCCATTCTCTTTCATTTTTTTGGGTCTCAAAAAATTAATCCATTTATACATTAAATGAGTTTGGTCTTACATTGATTACTTTTAGACTTCACCCCCTTATGTTTGACATACTCACCTCTTTAAGGGAATTGACTAAAGACAACAATTGTAGTACTTTAGTGAGTTGTAATAGTACCCTTGATAATCAATATAATCTCGTAAGTATTAACATATAACTCTATCTACTAAGTATAACATGCATACATACAAAAACATTTTGCATTTTTGAATTGTTAGGCATAAGAGATATAACTATAAATTATAAATAGAAATTTATAGGGTTAATTTATATGTGAATCGCCTAATTAATTCTCTTTTGTAAATTCAACAAAGGCCACAAAAGCTTGATCTTGAGTGATAGAGAATGAATCGACTTTAGTAAGGGTTATAGAGGCTTGGTATTGGTGGAGAGGACTTTACTCATACAAGAGCTATAGAGGCTTAATCTCAAGAGAGAATTAAGTGATTGGGCTTTCCCCTATTGGTTTTAAGCTTGCTCATGGAAGTTTTAACTTGTTGGGGGAAAATTTTTTGATAATTTTGTTCTTTATGAATGAGTTGGAAAAGTTTAGGGATTTATAAGAAGATAGATTTGGAGAGATGATTTTGTATGGATTTAAGGTTCATTAGTACTTAGGTTTTCCATTGAAAGGATCCATGCTAGTAGAAACTAAAAGGCATCATTCCCTTTTCTTGGGTCATTAAGAGACCCATTGGGTTATAAACTACAAAATAAGTGTAGCTTTTGCCATTTCCATACATCTCATTTCCCTTTATATGATTAAAACCTTAGATTTAAAAAATAAAGGTATAAGTTCTAAATAACTAAAGTGTCTCTTGAGAGATAAAGCATCATATTTTAAGTACTTAAAGGGTCTATGAATTGATTAGAGATATATTAGATACATTTTAGGGATTTATAAGCCCTAAAAAGGTTAGGCCTTATTTGGTGGGAAAGCATTTTGAGTTTTTTTTTTTGAAAAAAAACTTTTTTAAAAGCCTTTACAATGCTTAAAAAGGCTTAAAGGTTTGATACCTCTATTGAATGCTTCTTGTCCTTTTTTATTGTTAAAGTTGTCAGCTTGCTATTTACAAATGCTTGTAAGAAATGGTTAGTAGACTCTTCTATATATTGATTAGCGTCATTTGAAAAATATGATGTAAGGGGAATATGATTGGTATGTTAAAGAAAATGAAACTACCTTTTTTTATTATTATTTTGCTTACAAATGCATGCAAGTTGGGTGTAAGTTTGATTGTTATCATTTGCAAAATATGGTGTAGAGGGATTATGGTTAATGGGCTAGAGAGAAATTGAAACCATATGTTTTTTATATTTATAAATACTCTCACTTCAAGGCTTAGTGAGGGCAAAACTTACGACATGATTGGAACCAAAAGTTGAAGTCTAGCATATTAAAACCTACTTAAGAATGATCCAACAAATATATAATGATGGATTATGGCGAAAACTTCCCTTGCCATTACAACATATATAGTTAATGGAGTAAAGATCTGGATGGAGTTAGGTTGAGAAGGGTTTGGGTGTAAAAGCAGGGACCGAATTGAATTTGTGATCTACAAAACAAATAGAGGCTAAAAGGAACAAGGTAGAGACTCGATGTTAACACTCTGATGCTTAAGTCGATAAAGGTGTGATGGGATAATGGTTGACAAATAAGGGAATCATTAATGTGTACCTTTGGGTTGACACTTATGGGGTAGTTATACCAAGTTTTAATGTTGTCATATGGTCAAAGGAATAATCTAAGTAGGGAATGTATGTGAGGCTTATGAGCTAATGTGTTTATCATAAGACGTAAAGTTTTTATTAGGCCAAGTGAATGAGAGATATGCCAAGTATTATTAGACTAAATTGGAGTCTATTGGTGACTTATAGGAATTATCCTTATCAACAGCCTAATGAGAGACATAATGTTTAAGGTGTCAAAAGTTGGGCTTCAAGGGCTTTTAGGTCCTTATGATTTGCTCACACATGTTATAATTTGTAGATAAGAATGACTTTTATTACCTAATTAGCAACTTCTAGAAGTACATTTATGGCTATATATCACCCAAATAGAGTAATAAAGCAATTAAGATGATAAGTTATTTTTGCTTTTTTTTTATATAAGTTATACATAATAATTAGCTTGTCAATTGTTTTCTTGTCTCGAAGCTCCCTATGAGTTTAAGCACATAACAATCAATGTTATGGATAAAATTGGCAACCACTCCAATGAGGCTACAAGCCTTTCCTCCAAAAAAATAAGATCAATCCATATGATGTTATCTGTCTTCCTAATTTGAGGGCAACATAAATTTAAATGTTTCATTTGCCCATATTATTCCCACTAAGCACTATAAAGACAAGTAAGGGGTTTTGAGTGTACTTTTTGCACTTTGGGTTAAAAGGATATGTATAATCAAAGGGACCACTCGTTTTTATTTCATTTTATTGCCATAGTTAAAGAGGCAAGTGGTTGACATGTATCACAAAAGCCAAGATAATAAGATGTGTTGAAAAAGTTGTAGACATAATAGAAATCCTTTTTAGCAGTTCAAGAACTCTTATTAGGGCTTTTACTTTTTTTTTCTCTCTTGATTATTTTATTGTTTAAGACAAGGTAACAACCAATTCTAATCAAAAGGGAGATTTTCCTAAGCCCTTATTGTCATCAATTGATTAGCATAGTCATAGTTTGAGCTCTAAGTCAATTAAAACATTAATTTGATTTGATCATGTGGGTCTAAACTTGAGCTTAAAGTTAACTATGTCATTAATCAAAGTGCTCAAGACAATGCTATTGTTGAGCTTCATTTATAAGTAGGGGACTTTATTGATGTTGTTAAGGTTAACTAAAAAGAAGGGAAGAGTCCCTCCTTCTACTTTATGACAAAAAAAGTTTGCTTCACTTCCTTTAACATAAAAGTTCACCTTCATCTAAATCTTTTCCCAACATCGTAAAGCTCATATGATAACAAGTCATACTTTGATTCTTAGTACACATTCATGTTAATGCTAGTTAAAATGGCTTTAAGGAACAATTTTTATGACTATAGTAAAGGGAATTAATGTTGGTGAGGTTAATGATAGGGATGATGACGATGATGACAATATAAGATGTTGCAAAATGATAGTTATTTAGGCTAACTTTTCTCCATGCTTTAGTTTTGGAATAAAAAATGTGCACTATTTACCTTAATTACATCATACTTTGGTAATTGTGAGGTAAGTTGATAGATTTGTAATGGTGAGAGATAAATATATTTATTGTCGCAGTATACCCTTTCTAAAATTGGCAATTGCTTTGACTTTAGCCTTCACCTAGTTTGTGACAACTTCTCATTCTCCATATTTTGATGTTTCTTAACTGGTTTCATATTTCTTGTTTCTTGTTTCTTAAGGAAGAAACAAAAGTCTTATGAGTCAGAGTTAAAGAGATAAATGTGGCGAGTATGGAGAGGGGATGTTAAAATGATGATACAAATCTTTATTTTTAATCTAAATCCCTCCTTTTTAATTATTATTGAAAATTCACATTTTAAATTCTTGTGAATTAAAAGTTTTTTTTTTTATAAGTCATTCATAGTTTATATTTTACAAATAAAGAGTATTGATGTAGAATATGTTCCAAACCAAAGAATAAATTTAAAAGAATAAACACAAGAATTTACACTAAAAAATTAGTACCTAAAATACAAACGGGAATAAACATTTGTTGTATAACTCAATATTAATACCAATTATCAATTATCCTAAGTAGTTTCTTGTGAAAATAACATAACTTTACCCTATTTATAGAACTAAACTAACCAAAAAAAATAAGAGTATAATTTTAAATAAGAATTTAAAACTAACTAAAAGACTAATAACTTGATAGATGTCTAATAAAATAAAATATCTAACCAATGATTACATACTTGATTAGCACAAATATAACATATCAATAAACTCTTGAATAATAAATATGCTTCCTCTTCATTCCTTATCATTTTGTCCTAATTAAAAAAAAAATTCGAGCTTGAATTTTGAAGTATTGGAGAATGATAAACGACTTGCTTCATATTTGATTTTTTTTTTTTTAACAATATAAACTCCATGAACTCTATCTAGAAAGTTAGGGAGCTGAAACTCCTTAAGAATAACAAAATCAACTTTTATGATATATGTAATATCATTACCCACATTTGGCTTGATGAAATTTCTTGCATTGACTAGAACCAATGTTGAAGACTAAGTGGCGATAATATTGTCATCCATCAAATCAACTTCTGTAAGCAAAGTCATGTTTGTCACCATCTCTATATCAACATCAATTGATTCATTTACTAGTTCTAACTACATGATGTCTAGCACATTTTTAGCAAGAACATAAAAATTGTTAGACATCATTCCTAAACTTTGGTATTGATGTCTTTATTTGCATGTTGAATTAACTTACTAAATTACCTTATTTAGATTGGTAGATAATCGTTAACTTTATTTTTAACTACATGAACATGAATCTTTACTTCAATACCAAACATATCTTGGCATATTGTAATAACTACATCACAATAATCATTCAAAGATGTACCAAAAATTTCCAAACATAAAAATTTCTCATTTTCTTGCAATTTTTCTCTCCCTTGCACATTTTTCATGTTCATGTTAGAGCCTATTCGGTTACGTTATCAATTTTTTATAGTTGTTTTTATTTGTTGTCTGTTGCTTTTATTTTGATGTTTGCTGTTAATTTTATATTATTTGTTGTCTATTTTTTTTATCCTAGTAACTATTTTATTATTTTTTGGAAGAAAAAATATAAAATGTATTAATAATAAATTACACATATCACATTATATTTTGAAATGGAATAAAAATAAAAAAATATACATCAATAAAAAAAGTTTATAGTTTTAACAAGTTATAATAATAACTATTATATTAGTACTAACTATTATATTGTTGTCATAAGATTGTGTAATTTCATTTCAAACTCAATTCATCTCAAATAATTAACGGCAAGTAATATTAATCACCTCACAAACCTTTGAAGTATTATTTTCATTATTTTCTCCAACATCTACATTTTCATTAGCATGTTTTAAAAAAAAATTAATTGTCTTTACATTTTGATAAAATTATTAAACACATAACAAGTGAAAAGATCATATTTTTACTTTTTAAACTCATATAATATCATATAAGAAAAAATAAAAAATCTTACTTTTAATATCCTAAAGATTACATTGCATAACTATGAATATATGTAATTAAATAATTCCTCTTGACCTTAAAGTTTTCATCTCTGTATATAGTCAAACAAGTGGTAGCAATCTCCGTAATAAAAGGTAAGAAGATAAGAAATAAACATTAAAAAAAATGAATAACAATGTGATTTTTTAAAGACGGCTTATATCACAACAATGATGAATCAACAATTCAAACATTTAAATGACAAACATGAATGTAACCCCATATTGTTTATTTCAAAATTCGAAATTATGAAATTCAAACGAAAACAAATGAAAATCTATATTTTTGTATTAAAGATTACAAAATTAAGTAACCCCTTCTTGGTTCTTGCATGTATTTAGGTCTGGCTAATAATTGTTCCTCTGTTGTAGTTTTGGCTTTCTACCGGAATATTTTTCAACCTGTACGAAGAGCTAAAGTTTGAACTGCTGAGCGCTATTAGTTTTAAGGGAAGGAATGGTGACCAAAAAAAATGAGTTGCAAGAAGGTAGCAGAGGAGATGATTTTTAAAGCTCGAAGAGGTGAATGAAATGTTTGGACGAAATGGTCAGCAAAATTTTAATACTATTTCTGAAATTGTGAATAGGGTGTTAGTTCCTTCCGAAAATAACTCAGAATCATTAATGGCTACAGAGTTGCCCTTGTTAACACCATTAACTGAAGAATTAATCCAGAGTGCTCCTCCTCCTAACACAAATATTCTTCCTAGAAAGTTGACTCCAAGGCATCCACAAAGATCAAATGAAGGTGTCCCCAAAAAACAATATGACCCTGACCCTAAAGCTAATGTGCAATATCCAATTAGTAGTTATATTTTCTCTCATAGATTGTCTGAATCTTATGGACTTACTATTAATCAATTATCCCAGGTATCTATTCCTAGTACTGTGCAGGATGCATTGGCAGATCCAAAATGGACAAAGGCGAGCAACGAAGAGATGGAGGCTTTGCAAAAGTATTCTATGGGGGAACTTGTTTTATTACGTAAACGAAAGAAGGCGATCGAATGTAGATGGGTGTTCATCGTGAAACTTAAAGCAGATTGAAGCATCGATAAATATAAAGCAAAGTAAGTTGCAAAAAAGTATACAAGAAATTATGGAATGGATTACTAAGAGACTTTTGTAACAATAGCTAAGCTCAACACAATTTGCATTCTCATGTTTATAGCAGCAAATCAAGAGTGGCCTCTGCAACAATTTGATGCTAAGAACATTTTTCTCAATGGAGATTTAGAGGAGGAAGTCTACATGGAGCTGTCACTAAGAGTTAAACGACGTTCTTCGTGGAGAAATGAAATCTGTAAATTTAAAAAAAAAAAAAAAAATCATTGTATGAACTTAAACAGTCACCTAGAGCTTAGTTTGGGAGGTTATCTTCTACAATGAAGGCCCTTGATTATAAGTAGATTAATTCAGATCATACTTTGTTTATAAAATGCAAACAAGGGAAGGTAATAGTTTTAATCATAGATGTTGATGCTATGGTCTTAAGAGGAGATGATCCATATGAAATGAAGTTGTTACAGGACTATTTGGCTACTAAGTTCCAAATGAAGCATTTGGGACAACTTAAATATTTCTTAGGAATTGAAATGGTAAGATCAAAATGAGGAATTTTTCTTTCACAATAGAAATACGTGCTAGATTTTTTGACTGAAACAAGAATGCGCGCTAGAAAACCTATTGTGAGGCCTAGCTTCTTTATTGTTCAAGCTTTCAATGCTAAGGGAAAAGAAGAAGAATCAGAAGCTAAGTTATAGCATGAGAGTCATAATGACTTTAGCTACAAGGAATGGAAGGTTCTTTTTGTTTATGTGCAATGTTCTTTTGTAATGAAACCTTTAAGTATGTTTGGTTAATGTAACTAAGTATTAGTTGTGTGGTAATGAGTTAAAGTTAGTAACTGTTAAATCATTAGAACCATCTATTAGTGGGGTTAGGTGACAGTTTAAGGACACTAAGTTGAGCTAGTTTGATGAGCAAGGTAGCGAGGATGGATAGCATGTCTCTTGATCATTATGATTGCACTTGAACCTTGTGTGAAGAACCTTTATAAGGGCACTTGATTAATGGAAAAATGATGTCGTGATGTTACAACCAAAATTGAAATGAAGTCTTTCCCTGCCTTCTTGTCATAATCTTCATCTTTTTCCTCTCTCTTTTCCCTCTTTCTTCTATTATAAGTTGCTACTCCTCAACATCAACAAAAAAACACTATCAAAGCCTCCCTGATCTTATAAGACCCGTTTTCCAATATTTGTGAGAGAAACAAAGAAAATAAAAAATTAGAGTGACACCTTACTTAAAAGACCTCCATACACTTGAGAAACAGAAATGACTACCAACAACTCATTTCCGACTTTTGTTCTACTAATATTTTCTAGTGAGAATTATCCTAGATGGGCTATTAAAATAAACGCCTATTTGAGGTCTCTTGATCTTTGGAAGATAGTTAAAAATGGAGATCAAATCCCAAGACTTTCTAATAATCAACTCAAGCATCCAAGTGAGGAGATAGTCAAGTTGTGCAAAGCACTAACATACATTCATTCTAGTGTGGCATATAACATTTTCACTAGAATAATGATATGTGAGAGTGCAAAAGAAGACTGGGAAAAGCTAAATAAAGGAGTTTTACGATAGTGATAAAACAAAGGTATACAAGTCCTAAACTTAAGGAAAAAATCTGTGTCTCTCAAAATGAAGGACACTAAGTCTGTCAAGAAGTTTGCAAATAAACTTATGGAAACTGTTAACAAAATCAGATTGCTGGGAGAGGACCTCATTAACCAAAGAATTGTTAAAAAGGTCTTGGTGTGTTTACTAGAGAAATATAAGTCTAAAGTCTCTTCTCAGGAGGACTCCAAGGATCTAACTGAGTTTACATTTACTGAGATGGTTAATGCTTTGTAAGCTCTAGAATTGAGAAGGGCAATTAGACAAAATGACTCTTTAGAAGTTGCTTTGATGGCAAGAAGTAGAGATAAACCATCATTAAGCTCAAGGAGGCAATATGATGATAAAATGTTTTGGTGAGTAGAAGTGTCAAATTTGATCAAAATGCTAATTGGAACTAGGACAAGGCTCAATCAGATAGTGAAGTCCAAAACTTTACCAACAATCAAACTTCTTTACAATCTGATATTCCTGTAGATGATAAAGTAGCTAAATTTGATGATGAGCTAGTGAGAGGAAGCAGATCATTGGTTAAGGTATACGAAAAGAGTAATGTGGTTTCTTTAAAGTTAGCTAATCATGCAGAAGCCTTCAAGTCTCCCGTATAGGTAAAGACCATGGAAGTTGAAATTGAAATGAGAAAACAATACTTGAAAATTGATTTAGAAACCAAGGCACAAACATTGGTGTTAAATTGGTCTTTAAAGCTAAAATGAATGCAAATGACACTCTTAACAAACACAAATTTAGACTAGTTGTTAAAAGTTATTCACAACAATTTGGAGTAAAATGCTTTGAAACCTTTGCACCAGTCAGCAGACTTGATACAATTAGGCTTCTCCTTGCATTTGCAGAATAAAAAGGTTGGTTGGTACTCCAGCTTGATGTAAGGTTAGCTTTCCTGAATGGGCTATTGAAAGAAAAGATATACATTAAGCAGCCAGAAATTTTTGTGAAAAAAAGTTAGGATGATAAGGTCTATTTACTGCAAAGAGCTCTCTCTATGGTCTTAAACAAGCTCTTAGGGCTTGGAATGGCGGGCTTGATGAGCACTTAATGCAACAAGGATTAGTGAGAAGCAATAATGAAGCTACTTTGTATATAAAGACTACTCATACTGATTGATCTGTTAGTTGTCACAGTCTACATAAATAATTTGTTGATCACTTGAAGCTACAATGACTTCATTAACAAGTTTAAAGTTGATATAAAGAAGATTTTTAAAATGACAGACCTGGAATTAATGTCCTACTTTCTTGGGATATAGGTTATACAAACTCATGAAGGCATACTCATCAACTAGACCAAGTATGTAACTAAGGTCCTACGGAGGTTTAAGATGCAAAATTGTAAGCCAATCTCTACACCACTTGAATGAAAAGTTCAGCCAAAAAGATGGATCTGAGAAAGCAGATGGAAGTTTGTGGAGAAGTTTAATTGATTGCTTACTGCACTTGACAGCAACTAAGTCTGATATCATGTTTGCAACTAGTCTGCTTTCTAGATTCATGCAAAATTTTAGTTATTCGTATTTTCAAGCTGTCAAAAGGATACTCAGATATGAAAAGAGTACAGTTGACACTGGATTGAGGTATTGTAAGAAAGCAGAGCCGGTACTGAAAGGTTACTCAAATAATGACTGAGTTGACTCTTATGAAGACATGAAGAGCACTTCAAGTTACCTTTTGTTTCTAGGCTCAGCTCTAATAACTTGGAAAAGCAAGAAGCAGATGGCTGTGGCATGATCAAGAGTAGAAGCTGAATTCCGAGGTATAGCTTATGGTGTGTGTGAACTGTTCTAGAGTCGGAGTATTCTAAAAGATTTGGGGATTGAATACGTTAAACCTATGAATTTTCATTGTGAACAAGAGTAAGTCTGTTGTTTACTTCACTGGAAGATTCTTTGATTCCCTAAAGTTTTACTTTTTTAATGTCTTCTCATTTGTTGTGTGATTAAAGATTGACAGAAGCCACAAATGGAGATCTAAGGCCGCCGGATACACGTATAATGGGTGTAATTCCAGGCAGCCTTTTAAGTTAATTACTGGACAGCAGTTGTAACGTTACTTCAACAGATTTTAGCTTCACCTTTCTTTCTTGCGATTGCATACAGGACTCTGCTGATTAGAATAGCGCTAACCCATGGGCCTCTGAGAGCTGCAAATGAGTTTCAAGGTAATAAAGTTGTCATTAAGGAGATGGGATGCTTTCAATACGTAGACGAGAGGGGGGTTTCCTAGCTGCACCAATGTCATGCTTTCCTAATTTAATTTCCTAGCGGGAATTTCGAGATTTCTTTTTTTTTTTTTCGCAGATTCGATTGGGGCTTGAGCGTTAGAAACTTGTCCGAGAAAGTATTGAATCTCATTGAAGATGGGCTGTTTGTCAAAGAAAAGAGCTAAATGTCACGAATGATAATATTGACCCGTGACATAGAGCTCCCAATTTAACACGAGGAATCCAAGGATTTGGCAGCTTTTCCCAACGAGCATCTTCAGAAAACAAAAGCTTAAAAAACTTAGGCCATGCATAACCTGAAAGATGTAATAATTCCAACTATACTAGCAACCCACATAATCAAGAAAATACAGCTTTAAACCCAAACCGGAAGATTTTGATGAGAGAAAAAGGAACCGGGAAGAAAAAAAAGTTCGAGGGACCAGCACCCCATCACTTGAAAACCAAGAAAAGATTGGTGGAGATGGATCCATCCAAGAAGACCACCCATTTTCTCACAAGGATGATCACACAACAGCACCTCTTCTTTCACGAATAACATAATATGTTCTATGTTCCATCTCCTTTCTGCCTTTTAGATAGTGAGATGCAAATCAGATGAGAAGTGAGACTAATGTCCGTAGAATAAGAGTATCTCTCATGGAAGGCATTGTGTGTGCATTGTTTCTGTAACAGCCAATCTATTCGCATCCAAAACTCACTCAGAGTGGTCAAAATGAGATGGGAACGAACCCTTTCCCCAACCTGTGAGCAACTTTTGCTAAATGGGGTGTGCATTGTAGTAAAAAACTTCTCAGAAAAAAAAAAATGAAATAGTTGGAACAATTTGGCAATAAAATCCTCACCTTTGCAAAGTAATCACTCCAACAGCACAATAAACATTCTGGATAACAATGCTAAAATGAAAAGGGTGAAAAGCTGAACCACTTCTTTCGGAGAAATAGAACAGTTTTTTGACAACCCTGTTCCTGATATGTTTAGAAGCATTTCCGGTGCACAATTGATGGCCCAGATTCATCATACTCTGCCTTGGCAATCCACATCTGTGCAGGGGGATAAAAAAAGTCAGAAAAGTGTCTGAAAATATTAAGTTCCCCATGTGAAACCACTCGTGCATTTCTGTGCATGCATTTGAACTAACCTGCTGGAAGGTGCTAAGGGATGCCAGGATGGAGCCACCAATCCAGACACTGTACTTCCTCTCTGGTGGCGCAACCACCTTGATTTTCATGCTGCTTGGTGCTAGTGCAGAGATTTCCTTGCTCATTCTGTCAGCAATGCCTGGGAACATGGTTGAACCACCACTGAGGACAATATTTCCATACAAATCCTTCCTGATATCAACATCGCATTTCATGATGGAGTTGTATGTGGTCTCATGAATGCCTGCTGCTTCCATTCCTATCAAGGATGGCTGGAAGAGGACTTCTGGGCAACGGAAACGCTCAGCACCAATGGTGATGACCTGTCCATCAGGCAATTCGTAGCTCTTCTCAACTGCTGAGCTTGTTTTGGAGGTCTCCATCTCTTGCTCATAGTCAAGAGCAATATAAGCAAGCTTTTCCTTCATGTCCCTCACAATTTCACGTTCTGCTGTAGTGGTGAAAGAATATCCACGCTCAGTGAGTATCTTCATTAAGTGATCAGTGAGGTCACGGCCAGCCAAGTCAAGACGGAGGATGGCATGTGGGAGGGCATACCCCTCATATATTGGGACTGTATGGCTGACACCATCACCAGAGTCCAGCACAATACCTATCCAGCAAACCCACAACCATCAGACTGAATACTACAAAGAAAAAGGACAGTCAAACAGAAATCAAAATTAGCTAATCTTGCAAACAAATTTAGGCAATTAGATACAGCAACAAAGTCATAAAAAATTTTCTTAGTAGCATAACAACTCTCAGACTGGAGAATATTCCATTAACTGCGACACAGGCTAAATCAACCTCATCATAAAAAGACTTACCAGTTGTACGACCACTAGCATACAAGGATAGAACAGCCTGAATAGCAACGTACATAGCAGGAGTGTTGAAGGTTTCAAACATAATTTGGGTCATCTTCTCACGATTAGCTTTGGGGTTCAGAGGAGCCTCAGTAAGAAGTACTGGGTGCTCTTCCGGAGCAACACGGAGCTCGTTGTAGAAGGTATGATGCCAGATCTTTTCCATGTCATCCCAGTTGCTTACAATTCCGTGCTCAATTGGGTATTTCAAAGTCAAAATACCTCTCTTGGACTGAGCCTCGTCGCCAACATATGCATCTTTCTGGCCCATTCCTACCATCACACCGGTGTGACGAGGACGACCAACAATGCTGGGGAAAACAGCTCTTGGAGCATCATCTCCAGCAAATCCCGCCTAAGAGCAAACAAAGATATTACTTCTCCAAATACAATCCACAAATATTATAAGTTAAGACATTTCACAATAATTCATCATCTTGGATATCATCACCAGAAAATCTAGCCCAAGAGCAAATGATGAGACTTCTCCAAAACGAATGGTATAACTTAGAGGGAAGTTAAACAAAAACTCCCCCCGCCCCCCCCCCCCAAAAAAAAAGAAAAATCACCAACATAACCAATTGGCAATCATCAACATCATTACAAATTATTGGGTCTGTTTAGATACAGGCTGTAGAAAAGGAATTTTAATCTATAAGACATGAAACTGTTGCAGATAACATGAGAATTATTTCTTCTGAGAGCAAACAATTTCTTTCTCTAGCAAAAAAATACGATGACAGTAACTTCCATTTCTCATTCCCACAAGAAGTATACAAGGAAAACTTCTGAAAACTTGATACACACCTTGACCATTCCCGTTCCATTATCGCAAACAAGTGGCTGAATGTCCTCAGCTTCTGCCATCTTCTACTGCCTGCCATAGCACATTGTGGTAAACCAAAACAACATCATTTCTCAATTTTGTCACTTTAATCATGGGGCATCATAATCACTTTGAACAGGTAAACAAGTCCAATTACTCAGCAACAAAACAATCGGCGCCATAGAAGATGTCAGATAAACATACGATCATAAAATTGGATCCCGTATCAGAAAATAAAAAGAAAATTAGAATTACAAAGGGGTGTAGATGTTGACACCCAGGCATACTCACATCCCTTACTACGTGCAATCCCAAACAACGAAGAACCAAATATTAAAAAGAATTAAAGGAAAAGAAAAACAAAACTTACCTCCATTTTTCAATATCAAGCACCTATGTCTTTTATTTATTTTCTTTTTTTTTTTTCATTTTTCATTCAACTAATTACTTAAAAATCAGACGACTACATTTTAGATCCAATCAAATGATGCACAAAAAAATAAAAAATAAAAAATAAAAAATAAAAACTCATGCTCGACCAGGCAAAAGAAATTCGAATTACCTCAGAATTCTTCAGAAAATAAACACAGAGATACACAAATCAAAACGAAGATTCTAGTTCTCCTGAGTGTTCGACACATCCAGTAAACAAATAAAAACAAAAAGATAAAAAAAAATTATTATTATTTTTGAAATAAACAAAAGGATCTCCGATCTCATTCCACCAATCAGAATTCCAAATCCGGCTAACCAAAAATCGAAAACAAAAAGCCCAACTTTAAAATCGAACAACCAGATCCGAGCGATGATTGGCAGATCGGAAAGAAAGAATTACAAGATCGAGAACAGAGTAAGAGGCCGTCACCTTAATGGAAGCTAGGACAGAGAGAAAATGTGAGACGGAGAGGCAGAGAGTGAGAGGCTCTCCGATAATTCGTTCTCTCTTTCAAATGAAGATGGGAGTGGTCATTATATGGGAGCCCCATATGTAATGTGGGCCGTCGGATTCCCTTTTTTTCCGTTCCCTTTCCTTTTGCCTTTTTGTTTTTTTTTTTTTTGGGTGGCTAAATATATTTAAATTAAATATTATTTTGTGGGGTTACAGAGAGGAGCGCGTCATGGGCTCGCGGCTGCCCCTCTGGCACTGGGTGGTTGTCGTGCTTGCTGCGTCCAGCTCCTTCCGATTTTCCAGTCTTTTTAATTTCTTTCCTTCGCTTTCTTCTTTTTCTATTTTAGCCTTTCGTCTTTCTTTAGTAATTACTATTTAATTAATCAATCAATCAATCATAATTAGTGGGATATATATATATATATATATATATATAGTTAAGCCTACGAAAAAAGATTATCACATAACTATCTTCTTGAAAGCTTTTGCCCCTTTTTTTACATGATATTTTTTATTTTTTTAAAAATAATTAATTGTATCATTTATATGAATATTATGTGAAATTATATCATAATTACTAATATTAATTTAAAAAAGATTAAAAAATTATTTTATAACTATAATTTAATTAATTATTTTTTTAATTAATATCATCAGAAATTATATATTATAATTATAAATATTATAGAAGATGATGAATTTTATAGTAATTATGATTGAAGTTTTCTATACATTGACGTCCCTTCCATCATTTTATGCTGTCACGTCCGTTTCTAGTCGTTTCTTCCGATTCCTTTCATCATTTTACCTTGCATTTCTTTTTGTTTTTTGTTGTTGCCATGGATATTTAGTTTTCTTTTTTTGTTTTAATAAGATGAAGTAATTTTGTTTTTTTAATAAAAATTTATTATTATCTTATTTAATAATTATTCATTCATTAATTTATATTTTAAGTATTGGATTGCTAGATTAAACAAGACTCGGTACAATGTCTTTTGATTTCATTGTCCACTTGGTATTGTAAATCAGTTGTTCGTTGGTGTCTTTTATTATCTCAATGTTGAATTGAAAATCTTAATGTTATGATAATTATTAATGTCATTTTCACGTTCTCTTGGTTCCTTCTATATTGTTTGTGTTTTGACCTTTTTCGTGCATTGAAAGAGAAACCAAAAACCAGAGAACCATTTTATGTTTTCCTTAAATAAGACATCTGAGAAAACGAGAAGAGTTTGAAATTCAAAAGTAATTTTGACGATGAGCCAAGTTCACGTAGATGCAATTGATTTTTATTATTATTATTATTTTTTTTGTCTTAAGAAAATCTATTAGTATGCCCAACTTTTTTTTTTTTTCGTTTTGCATGCATATTTAATTATTTTATAAACAAATTTTAACACCAAACAATAAAATAAAATAAAAATCTACAAGTGTAGTGCGGATAATAAAGCTAACTAGAGATGTGAATATTATGTTTAATTATTTGATCATCACTGTCATTTGTCATCAGCCAAGTTACTTCACCCTAATATTATATACTAAATGTAAATATATTCTTCCTTTTTCTTTCTTTTTTCTTTTATTCACAGGAGAAAGCAAATTAAAGAGTTTAAAAATGGTCGTTTTCCATTACGTTGTGTAAAATATAAATTATATGTGATTTCGAAGACTGAAATGTAGTATTTTTTTTTTATACCAGTTCGTTTTCTTTTTTTCTTTTTGATGGTAAAGAGTCCGTATTTTTTTTAGGGAATATACTAAAATTAAGTTCCAAATTTTTATAATTGAATTTCTAATTTTTTTATATCATTATTTAAGTGATATAGTTTTTAAATCCATTCTAAGTAGGTCCCTTTTTTTTATGAAAAATGATCAAATTATTAATAATTTTCGTTTAATTAATATATAATTTTAAAATAATTTTAGTCATTTTTTATTTAAAAAAATTAATTCAAAAGATATATAATTCAAATTAAAAAAATAATAAAGTTTATAATTTAATTATAAAAATTCAAGAAACTTTAAATTCAATTTTTCGCAATGAAAATTCACTCCAATTGTTATCTTAAATGAATTTTAAGAGAGATGGTTCGAATAAATTATTCTATTTTTGGCAAGATAATACATTATGTTGGTAGATTAATAATTGTTAAGGAAGGAGTAGACACTTGTGGATCAAGTCCCTCTTAACTCTTTTATTAAGGGGCAACAAATAACCACTTAAACTCAATCACGTTTTAATTGTAAGGGGGTTGTTCATTATTAGATCAAATATTCTGAATTTTTAATTTTGTCAAAATATTTAATAGAATTATACATATATATAAATAAATAAATAAAAAGACGAAACCTAGATGATTAGGATAAATTATTTGGGTAGGTTCTAAGAAAAGGAATATTAATAAGTGTCAATTATTATGCCTGTGCTTAAGTAGTTCTCATTCCACCGATTACTGGAGCCACGTTGGCGTTGCACATGTCACGTGCGTTGCCACTGACTTTTCCATTTCTTCAACAAAAGAAGGAAGAAAAAAAGGGAATTGAAAGATGGCTCGTTGGATGAATAATGCGATGCTGATCACGCATGGACTTCTTGATTCAGAATGCGTTGCCAAACGAGTCAGACCAGCTTTTTCCAACACGTGGCAGTGGCTATATCCACTTCTTGTGGAGGCCAAAACCATATTTTAATTCTTGAAAATTTGAACTAATTTTGATTTGGTTCTCAAATTCCAAAAATTTTGATTTAATCCGAAATTTTACGCACAAGGTTCCAACATAATTTCTATTTCCCTTAAATCGAAATTTTACAGTCAGAAATTTATAACAAATTTTACGCATAAAAATGTGATTTTTTTTTACAAAAAGTTTCAAATTTTGCCATCTAAATAAGTTATGGAATTTTAAATGATCATTTATATTATGTCATTATTGTTAAAATTAAAAGAAAATTGATAATTTTAAACAATATTTTCAATTTTTTATACTATAAAATTAATTATATTTAACTTATATTTTTATTTCTTTATATTCTCTCTAAGAAAATTATTCAATTTTAAATATTAAATCCAAAGAATTATTTATAAAAATTTGTATCTATAAATGATTATAATAATATTATTAATTAAAATTTTGATAATTAAATTAGTTACAATTGATATGTAATAATGAAATTTATTTCAATTTTTAATTAATTACTCAATTTTAATTTTATTTAATCCATTGAATATAAATTTAAATTTAAAAACTTATAAATTAATTAAGATACTAATCATATTCAATAATCAAATTAATTTCAAATTTATTTAACTATTATTCTTAAATTTAAATAAAAAAAATTAATTTAAATAATTATTATTAGAAGTGTGATTTAAATTCTATTATTTTAACATATTTTATTAAATATTAAGAATTTGTACAACATGTAAATCTAAACTTAATATATCAATAAAAAGAAAAAAAGAATTATATTTCAATTCCTTGGATTCATATTATCATTGTACCACGATGAGTAGTCTAAACTAGGCATATTAAAAAAAAAAAAAAATCCGTTGTATGTTGGGCAAAATAATAAGTTCGTGACAAACTAAAACATGTGACAAGCAGATGCTTAAACGTAACACGTACATTAATTTCATTCTGAAACGTTATCCAAATATTAGAGATATTGGTTTAAATTAATCCTTGGAATGCCCCTCCTAAATAAAATAACATACAGACATGAAAAAACTCATTACAGAGAGTTTACTGAAATTTCAAGAACAAATCTAGTATTACTGGTCAACGCATCTCCTAAAACAGAGAGTTTTCTGTTTTATTTGCAATCATATTATTATTATGATTATTAGTTCAGTAAGAATTATTGATTTCACCCTGTAATTTCGGTTTTATTTATTGATTCCCATAATAGGCCACAGCAAAAATATTTCACTTATGGACATCTACTTTATTTGCTATCATGTTCAATGCATTGGAATTCATGATATTTGTATAAAAACCATTTAATCAAATTCTGCACAAAAAGATATAGTACATTATTCTGTATATTTCAGTCTGTAATTTTGGTTTTATTTATTGATTCTCACCATAGATCACAACAATACGCAAAATGAGCCACATGATTTGTTTCAACGCGTGGATGATTGGTACAAATATTTCAGTCATGGAGCATAGTACTTTCACGAGGCGAATCTAAATTTATTTGAGGAGAATGCGGGCGTTCATTGAATCAGGCTTGTCCTGATTTTACCCAATACTTGATTTTCATAACTGCTTTTGATAAAGCGTTAGAAATGATTGAATCTAGTAGTCATAAAATTAGCAAAAGAGTTGGTAAAAAAAAAAAAACAAAAAATTATCTCCTTCTGTCATTTGTACAAATTATTATGAATTTCCAAAGATATGTTTGATATATATATAAAAAAAATGTCTTATTATATTTTCATGTGCACGTGATTTAAAATTTTGATAAATAAAAAAATTAGAAACATTTTGGCTAATTCATCTTTTTATATTTGTATAACTTGTTATTTATTTCACAAAAATAAATTCGATTTTCAAATAAAATACCATAAGATTATTCTAATTCACTAAATAAGAATTGCATTTGTATATATTTTTCATTATTTATCATTATTTTCAAAAGAATAATAAATCTTTTAAATTTTTTATGATGCTTAGTAAAATTGTTCTAATATATCACAAAACAATTCAAATTTCTTTACTTTTTGATAACAATTCAAATTACAATTTCTGATATTTGTTCCATTTATTTTGAATTTTTAGAGGGAAAACTAATTTTTAGACTTTTTTTTTTATAATGCAGCAAATTATAATTTAAGATTCGGAATCTAATAGATGACAAAATTTAAAAAACTATTGTCACAAGAAGTATATTTTCTGATATTTGTATAACTTAATTATAAATTTTTAAATGTAGATTTAATTTCAAGTTGTTTTGCGATTTTTTTCTTCTTTTTGACTTTTTTTTTTAATGAGTTCTGGAAACTCCCATCATATACTTTTGGGATCGAGATCTTTTCGAAACACCGTGTATAAATTTTCTGGCCAAATCAGAATGTTTGGAACTTAAAGACTATATCAAAACCAGCTCCATATTTCTATGGAACAGGTCATGGTTTCGGTGGTGACTTCTGTGGACAAATGTTCAACAGCATTATCTAGCACTTTTATATTAAAATGTACAATTTTGACTCGATTAAACACACCTATATTCCTCCATGTCCGATAGCAATGCCAACGATCCTCTCCATTGGCTTAGCAATCTATAATAAATAAATAATCATCCAAGTTGAATATCCGAACCATGAGACAGCTAGGCTTTCCAAGTTGTTTGTTAACACGGGCAAAAGTGGAAGAACACCTTTGATAGTATTCCATTAACGAAACAATGTAACACCATTAATCCAATTTTTATTGGGCTTTCTTCATCGATGAATGCTGCATCAGCACATTTCTGGATGTTTACGCAACTAATGTGCATCACAGCCTGCCATGTGCCACGATTATTTGTAATATCATACCAAATATAGCAGCAGAACTCTATCTTAGCAAGACGATTTCCATCATGTCATAGTTCAGTAGCTCAGCATTTTTTAGTGTTTTGTATCCTGAGCATGAGCGTGATGGCATGGCGGCCATCATTTATCACTTACCAGTCAAAACTATCCAAAGTTGCAAGCTGGAATGTGCCAATGCAGCTATGTCAGATCCACACCAACAATTTATAAATTGATTGTGAATGGAGGAAAAAAATAACTTGAGATATATCAAAGATCAGAAAGGACACACAATTCAACAGATTAATCCAGGTGCTGAACACAGACTGAAAGAGGGAAAAGGTTTTAACAGGATAGTCCTGAGGAGTCACTGTTTGGTGCTGTCTAAATATAACGTCTATCGTCTCCAAGCCACTGGGTGAAAACAGGATCTCCACTTCATGTCTGTCGAAGGAGATCATAATCCAGTATTGATGCTGCTGAAGTACCATCAATTCACAGGAAAGGAGGCAGAATAACCCACCGGCGTGGATATTTAGGTCGTCCATCCTTGCCATCAAAGAGCTACAGGAAACAAGAGGAAAGGTAAAGCAGAAACTGATTGTAGCAGAATGAGAAAAAATAAAAAAAAAAAACCAAATCTTCCCTTTTATCCCGTTGACATTAGCATGTCAAAAGTGACAGAAATGCAAACCAAAAAGTTCAGAAAATTAGAAAAAGGCATCCATTTTAATTAAGTTTTCGATGCCAACAAATTTGGCACTTTGACATCTCATTAGCCTGTGATTAGGCCGTAATAGTATGATTCAAATTCAAATGGAATTCCTAATAACTTTTTGGGGCAGAAATAACTGAAATCAGTGCAAACTTTATCTTGGTAATTGTCATATATGACGATCTCGACAGAAACTTCAACTCAACAGGGATCTTATAGGCATTGATCAGACATGCAGTGCAAGCATAATAAGTATATACTCCTCCATTTTATGCGGTAGAACACAGTTATGTTAGTTGAATGCTAGACTGCCAAGTGACCTAACCAAACACAAACCGACGTAATACATGTTTGTAAAGTCCTATTGCCACTTAGGTTTGCGTATTGATATACAAAATGCGGTCAGCTTATATGGATATGGGATCCATGGTTTCCAAATCTTTATATTAAAAATGCAAAAATATGAAGCTTCTATTGTGGGTGAAAAAAAAAACAGGGTTTACCTTCTTCAAACGGCGGTGCTTTGTTAGGGCCCAATTGGTCATAATGCCAGCAGCAACCACTAGAAAGACATATCCTGCAACAGTCTGTGTTGCAATGTTGAAACCAACCCATTGATAAATCTCTGTGGTGTAATTTGCACAGGTCACAACATTAAAGAGAAACCCACGAGGGATTTGATACCCTCCACTCCCATCTGGACTCCGAAGATTCCTCAGAATCAAATGGCAGTATAAATTTGAAACTTGACAAAGTAAACCAAAGCCAAAGCCAACTTTCATCTGAAGATCACTAACGGGGGTGTAAAATGGATGGTTCATGTAATAAGCAATGTAGGAGCCAAAAGTCCAATAGTAAGCACAATTCCGGAACACATTTGAAAGAGGTGAAGTGGCATGGCTAAATCGGTGCACAAAAAACGTTTCCATGATACGCTTGAAGTAGTGGAAGCACCAATAGTACAAAGCATATGTTTGGAAAGGGTGGATGACCCGCTCCCCCTTATAACCAAAGTATTGGTATACAGGGAAGTAGTAGAAGACAGGGTAAATGACCAAAGGACCCAAGTACTCCCAGAAAAAAAGTATCTGATAGGAGACTTGTGGACCCAAGTCCTTGAAAACTACAGTTAAGTTATCCAAATTGCTATCACAGTATTCCTTAAGACTCTTCTTGTAGTTAAGGAGAACAGGCCTCTCCTTTGATCCCGGTGGAAGAGGAAGGGTTAACCGCTGTCTTGAAGGATAGAATTTCCTGGCTGTTGAAGTAAGGTATGTAAATCAGGTTGTAGAAACCAAATAAGATCTTATCTATTCTTTTACTTCACACAAAAGTATGAGGTATTTGACTCATTGTTTCTTTAGCTACGCAGCATGGGTTCAAAATCAAAACAAATCAAACAATGGACACACATGCACGCATGCACAGATTCATATTCAAGGAAAGCAACAGGCTCCAAATGAAGAATTAGAGACACTCAATTTCCCGGTTTTCTTCCCTCAAAAGAAAACTAACAGCTTTGCCAATAATATTTTAGCACTGATCCATTCTTTTGAAAATGGGATAATCTCCATTCTCCCAGGCTTTTGCCCCTCCCGTCCTTCTTCTTCACTGGCCACCAGTCACCACCCAAGGTACGCTCCCCAGAAAGGAAATGAAATAATGAGCAAATGCTGTTCAGGGATTTATCATTCATGAGTCCTTTACTGTAAATATGTAGATGTATTCAATCCTTCCAATGGAAATACCATCCTAATTATCTCAAAGAGAAAAGAATTTCATCTCAACCAAATTCATCAATTCAATTATGACATGGGACTACTTTCACTCGAATTTAAACTTACTCAAACACAAAAGCGGCCAAGAAATTAAATTCTGCACCGAAATTTCAGTATCTTTGACACAAGATGTGAGAATACAAGACCAAACAAGGAAGGAAAAATCACGTAAATTGAACTTACTCCGACGGAAAATTGCCTCCTGCAGATCAGTCACCTTCGCCTACAAAACACCCCCCGAAAAAAAAAGGGTGAGACACAGAGTTAACAATCCCAAACATAGTCGCTTCTGCAGGGATTTTCGGAAAAGGAAATGCAAAACGAAAAAGAAAAATTTACTTTCCCTTATCCAGAATAATCAAGGAGTTTACTTAAAAAAAAAAGAAAAAAGAAGAAGAACAAGCCAATAATTTTATTTTATTGTTTTTTTCTTTTGTTTTTCTATCTCCATTATTCTCAGCCACAAAAGCATACTGAAGCAAGGATCCAGAAAAGGAGAGTACCGAATCACTGAGCTCAAGGCCTCCTTTGACGACCTCTCTGCCGCTTCGAGAAACCACAGTGACCTTCATTATCGAGATCTAATTCAAACTCAGAGACGGGCTTTTGAGTTTGAATTGCGAGAGTGAAAGGCCGCTGGTGGAGATTTATAGGATAGAAAAAGGCCTCGGAAATGGCAGTATCGAGGGTGGAGGCGGTCAGCTCAGCGAGATCTAAAGCAAGAGACGGACACGGCAACGTTGGGACTTTCGGGCCCACCGGAGGCGGTTGGGGAAGCAATAACTTAATTTTAAGGCGGATGGTTGGGGGTAGGAGAGCTGCTCATCGTGGGATTGATAAACCTGCACACCTCCCTCAATTAACTACCCTGGACCTCCACTTTGTTTCTCTTGTTTTGTGAGGCGATGCAATGCCGTTGTTCGTTGGCAGGAATCGGACACATCACGTTATTATCATAACTTTATGTGCCTCGGCTAAAATAATTAATAAAATCATATAACATTCTAATAAAAATAAATTAATAAAAAATTACTACACTTAAAATATATAAAATATTATTTTTAAAAATAATTTTTATTTCATATATAAATTATCACATTATAATAAATTATATCAATTATCTTTTTAAAATACTAACAAATATTTTTATTATTATACATTTCATATAATGAAATAACATAAATATCTCAATTTTTTTGATTAATTTAATAGTAAGTTATAAATTATTATGAGTAATATTCTCACTAAGAAAAAACAAAAATTATTTATAATAATTTATAAATTAATATAATATTAAATAAAAATTTAAATAATAATAAATAATCAACGTTATTATGATTAATAATAATAACAAGTGCATAATAGTTAATTTAATAATTATATAGTAGCTAGTTGAATAGTTATAAAATTATTAGTTTAATGACCTTAAACATTTAGTTCACGAAGTCTGAAAATAGAGTAATTAACTTTTAAAAATACACTAATTTACTATAATCCCTCATTATTTTGAAAGATTAATTATGTTAGATTAAATAATAAAAATATAAAATATCATCTTTGTTACATTACAAACTATGAACCAAAGATTATGATGTAAAAGTTTTTGATATTCATAATAATGGTAAAATAAAAATTTTTGTAAATTATGACTTCTTAATGAATAATAGTAAATTTGCCTTTATATTATATTCTTTAAGATCATATTATTTGACGCGATTTAGCATGTTAGGCTTTGTGATTGCCAAATTTATTTTCATGAGAGCTCTTGAGATTTTACTTAAAATCTCATATGAGTAGTCTTACTCCACTCTCATGTAGTTAAATCTATTAAGTATATATTTTAGTAACACATCACTTATAAAAGTTATAAAATTCATTAAAAGTATAATTTAATCTCAAATATTAAAATTATTACACTATCTACACCATAATAAGGGAGGAATTTATAATTTTGATAATATATATAAAGTTAATTAGTGCGTTATTATTATCCATATGAGCTTATTTCAATAGATCTCTTATCACATATATTAGATTTTCATCATTCTTGACCATTTGCTATTGATATTAGTCTCATTTTTCTTGATATAATTTTCACTAACTTTTGTATTTAGTGGTCTAGTTAGAAAATTATTCAAAATCATCTCCAAGCTCACAAAATCAAGTGATCACTTTATTGCTTAGTAATTTGCTTTACTAATTTATAAGTTGGACAAATATGTTTAGTTTTTAAATTATATGACTTGCTCTTGGTATAAGCAATAAAGACTTGACTATCATGATATATCAATACTAATAGTGTTGATTTCACCTATAATAAAATATCTATCAAAATATTTTTTTAGCCAACTTGTCTCCAAACTATCTTTAAGGATATAAACTTGAAATTCAAGGTATATCAAGTAATAATTATTTGTTTATTAGACTTTTAAACTACTATTTGACCTTTAAAGGTGAACAAATCTCATTTAAATAATAAAACTAGTTAATATCATTATATTCTTTCAATACAACAAAATTCTCTATAAAATATCTTATAATTATAAGTATGAAACTTATGGTTCAAACTAATGCCCCTTTATTTAGGCCATTGAAGGTTGATCAATATTTCCTTGCCAATAACTTTAATATATTGCCTTGTAATAGTGTTAGATGGTTCCTATAAGTGCATATCACTGATCCAAAAATGTCCTTAGTATAATTCTTTATACATGGTTTCAAGAACAACTATTAAAGTACTAACAATAATGTTCTTCTACAAGTAAAATTATAATTAACAATAAAGAAGAAACTATATGGTTATGACTTATTTGGTCAATAATCTCTAACCTTACATGACATCATTAAGTGAGCAGATGCTAGGAATATAATAATGTAAAAAAATATATATATTTATCTACTATATAACAATTAGGTGTTTTTACTTGAATTGCACCAAAACCTTAAACATGCATATTTTAAAGCATATAAAGATATATACAATATGACTCATATCTTGAGCATGGAAAATGTTTTAAGGGCTTAACTTTCCAAGTCATGTAAATTAGTATTACACAAAAAGACCAAAGTTTACATCTATAGTAACAAAATAGGGTAACAACTATCAAATTTAAGAGGAAAGATAATCAATTTGAAACTTTTAACCTTAGTAGTAACCAATTTCTTATATTTTGACATTTAAATGATGTAGGAAACTTGCGATAGAAACTTTAATTTAACTTTTTTCAAAATTTTTCATCCCTTAATATTAAAATTGTGTTGTTAAGCAAAGAGCATTATATCATAACAATGGTAAAAGAAATTAGCACAATAATTTCGTTTGACATAAAAGATGTAGATTATGTATATATGATAAAAAAAAAACTATCCTTAATATTGTAAAAAAATAATTAATAAAATAACATAATGTTACAATAAAAGTAAATTAATAAAAAGATACTGTGTTTAAAACATACTCAACACTTTTTTTAAGGATAATTTTTACTCTTATAAACAAATTGTTACAGTATAATAAGTCATAATCGTTATTTTACCAAAATACTATAACTATTTTTATTAGTGTGCACTCCACATAGTAAGATAATATAAATATCTCAATCTTTTAATTAATTTAGTAATAAGTCATATATTGCCATGAATAACATCTTTTACTAAGAAAGAAAAAAAAATATAATAATTCTAATTTAATAACATATAAAGTAATATAATGTTGAACATAAATTCTAATAGTAATAATTTGTAATGTTATTATGATTAATAACAATTAGTAAGACACATAATGTACATATAAGGGTTAGTCCAACGATTGTAAAATAGTTAACCCAACAATCATAAAATAACTAGTAAATTAAGTCTAAAAACATGGTAATTAGTTTTTAAAACTATACTAATTTACAACAACTTTCTATCATATACTATATAATTTACCCAATTGAATGCCATATGGACCTAATAGACTTGATGAACTCAATTTGTCATCCCTTAGTTGGGAACGACCAATTGCCAAAAATATTTTAGTAACAAACTAAAACTCTCTCTCTCTCTCTTTCTCTCGTTGTGTGTGTGTGTGTGTGTGTGTGTGTGTGTTTTGTCTCCTGTAACTCCTTGGTGAGAAATGTTCCAACGCTCTTTAGTTTCTTAGGATCCTTGCCTTTTGTCTCCTGTAACTCCATTTCTATCATCACATATGTTGTAGTTGGTTCATCTAACATTTGTATATAATTAACATGATAAAATTAAATACTGAGCAATAAACAATAAACTAAGCAGGAATTAGCTGTAAATCAACATTATTTCCCTTTTCCATTTTTCTGTATACGGAAATCAATTGTAAGTAAATGGTAAGCCAAGTGGGACTTAGTTGTGGCAGGCTTGAAGCTGACTGCAACGTTGTCGCGCAGATTGGCTAACAAATGAGAACTTAACGATGCAATTGACCATACTAAATCAGACCACAACAGATAAGACTCATGAAAGACAACCTTGACAATCATTTTGACAAACACTAAAAAGTTCCATGAGAGAGAGAGAGAGAGAGAGAGAGAGAGAGAGATAGAGATAGAGCTTAAGAGTGGAGGTTAGCCCACCAATGGTGACAACTAAAGAGGAAAGACTAGGGTTTCGTCTTTAAGAGGGGATGATTGATTTTTGATCTTCAGATGGGCTTCTATCAGGTTTGTTAAGTTCAAGTCTTTGAGAGTTAATGAGCACTGATGTGCTTTAATTTTGGATAGGGGCTGTGGCTTTAATAAATTGACATCATTATATCTTAAAATAAACAAAGATCCACATTTGGCATTGGTGGCTCTCGCTTATGCAGTGGCACTTAAAGCCATTCTTATCGCAACATTGCTTTTGGCACATCCGCCAATACCGTCATAGCTTCTGTAGAGCTTTCACTTCAATTTAATTAGTGATTGCTTTTATTGTCAAAAACCCGTTTTTCGTCAGTTGTCTATCTTTTTTTATTAGTTGGATAATTACATATTAGAGTTCAAAAAAATTAAGTATTTTCACTCAAAAGCTATTAGATATGGTTGTATGAAATATAAATTATTTATTTATTTACTTGGACAAATCAAGGGAGGATTGCAAGAGAATTATCAAGTTAGAGAGTTCATTGGTGTTTCTTTTTCATATGGGCCAAGGCCAGTGTCTTTTACATACATGGGTACAAGATTGTTAGCCTACTAGAGTGAGTTTATCTATGGGCTAAACAACATCATATTCAATACAACATTAATAACTTAATTGGCAGCCGAATTTAATTTATCTAAAATTTAATATTTGTTAATACCTTTTTATGGTACAAAATCTCAGCTAAACATCTACAGCCATGGATGTGGCACACTCATATTGATCAATTGATTCATAATTGAATTCATGAAAATTCATACATACCCAACAAACTCTTCTCTTATAGCTTTTGTTTGGATTTAAAGTGGAATTTGAAAGAAAGTTGTGAAAAAAAAAGGAAAGAAAATAATTATCTTATTAGTTGTTTTGATAATTTAGGAAAAAGTGAGAAAGAAAATGAATATAGAGTGAAATTTTTATTTAGATATTTTGAGAAAGTAGAGAGGTTGAAAATATATATATATAAAATAATCAATATGACTTTTATGTAAAAATTAATTATAATTTTGGGATTTTTTTTTATTTTGAAACCGATCAAAATTTTATTAATTTCATTTATTCAGACCAATTTATCTTAATAAATATGAAATTATTATTTTGGATTTAAATTATTGATTGTTTTATCCAGCCTTCTATGTTGATGAAAGCAAATCCATTTTTTTATCCATCCACCAGTACTACACACTGCATGAAAATGGCGGGCCCCACAATAATCTGACAATCCGAATTGGCTTAAGAGGTTAAGGTCACTTAATAGTATAGTATGCTTTAGAAGAAGCTTGTCCATAGTTGCCCAAGGTAATAAAACAATAACCTGTTTTCTCACAAGGATCCACCCTCTATCGCCAATTGACAAAACAGTCTATTTTTCTTTCTTCCACTCTGCAACGTTTATCCGTCCTGTGGTGGGGGTATCGAGGGTCATTTAGTATTTTCAAAATTAAACATCTTGTCGTATAAAACTTTCTCACTGATTTGATGAGAAAGTTCTTTGTAGGGGGCTCATAATAAATTTTCCCATCACTTTCTAACTATTTTCTTTCCTGCCAAACGTCCAAATAGGCAATTATTCTTTCTTACACTAATTTTCTTTCTAATTGCTTTCTTTTCCTCCCTTTTCTAATAAACCAAACAAACTAGTAGTCTTGTTCTTTTTACCGACATACTAAACAAACTGACTTAAGGGTTACATGATGATTCATATTCTAGCATTACACACGCAATTCTTCTTAACCAAACTAATTTTTGAAGCAATGAAGATTTGAAAATTCTCCTAAGACCTATTTCTGTTCAAGTTCCCTAGGGAAGTAAGAAAAGTTCATTCTCATTAAAGAGAGTTCATTATTTGCCACTTCACTTGAGACAATGCTTGAGAGAAGTTAGAAATCAAGGGTATTGCCATTTTATCAAAAATCTTAAGAGCATTTTAAAAAATAAATATAGAAATAAAAAGACCACAGAAAGATGGATAAAGAAAGGGGTTACTAAGTTAGGTTTAAGATGTTTTGGATAATAGAGGTGTCTATAAGAAACAAAACAATGAGAACTATGCATGTCCAGGCCAGCCAATCAAGGGGTGGCCACTAGTTGCCTCTCTTTTCCAAATTTCTTATTCACTTCAAAGACCGCAATAAACTAGACACTAGAAATGACAATGGTTCCAACCCCTAGAGCGGGGGGACCTACATGGCCCCCTCCCAATGGGGAGATGTTCAAAGAGAATTGATGAGGTATCGGGTGGTAGATTTGCGATCTAAATATTTTAACGAGGGCAGGCCTGGACATGCATAGTTCCTCTTGATCTCATCTCTTTACTGTCTGCCTCCCACACCCTTAATCTATGATTTGTTGTATGGGCTAAGAAAGTCATATAGGGAGACTAGTAGCTGAGAGGAGCCTCTTCTTAATGTGATTTACCCTTTAAAAATCCATTCGATGCTCTCTCCAGTTCTTTTATGAGCTTTTATATCAATCTTTCTGGTGCTTTTCTTATCTATTGATTTGTAAATAAAATATGATATATGTCTGGCCATTTGTTCTCCTAGGAATAATCTTGTACCATCATCATGGCTTTGTGTCATTGTTTTGCCATAATGTTTAGGCAACCATATTGAAATTTGTATTGGAATAAATTTTCTAAATGCAAAAGGTGGCAGAAATGGGGTTTAAGATATTTTTATGCATTCCTTGGTTAATTTGGTAGATTTTAAGAACAAAGTTCTAATCTCTTGTATATGGTGCATGGTTGGGGATCTCCGATCCCTGCTTAGGGTAAAGATGGGAGAAAGGAAGCTCCTCCCCATCGGGCATCGGGAGCAAAGATGGAGAGATATTCAAATTTGGGGATGGAGATTGAGATGATGTTTTTTAACTCCGTTCCATTCTCCTACCATTCCTATTGGATGCCCCATTATTCTACTTCTTCCAAGACCTCAAAATATTAAGAAATATGATTTCTCTCGCCAACAACCATGTCTTGGACACCCGTAAAAGAAAGTAGTTCGAGTTCATCATTTAATTGATCAAAACAAGATTCAACCAATTAAACCGAGACTTAATAATAGATGTATAAAAAAAGTTGAATATAGTTATATGATTTTGACATTTATAATTCTATAAGAAAATTAAGTTGTGATTATACTGTAATTAAACGGTTAAATTTTAATTTTATTTTTGTGTTAATTTTAATTTTGATTCTTAAACATTTTTTATTTTTTTATTAAGTTTTAGTCTTTGTTTAATTTCAATTTTAAAGGGTGTTTTTGAAAAATTTATTAAACATTTTTAAATGTTGATATAAAAACTTTAATCTAGATGTCATTAATGATAAAATAATAAAAAAATAGTACAAGTCAAGATATAAGCCTAAAAATAAATTATAAATAAGAATAATATACTAATTTATTATCATATTTTTCACATTTTAACAAATTTAATCTTACCTTTAAAAATTAACAACTTATGCCTCATTTTTTTTTTTTTTTTTGCAAATGTAGTCTACCGTTATAATCATTAACAAAAAACATTAGAAACAATGATATAATATGCTTATACAATAAAGAAATGTCACGTGCATAAAAGACAAAATCTGATCCATCATCTGAACGAAACCATTTAAAAATTTCGGCCAAGTTGACTTTATGACCCAAACCCAAACATAAATAACAAAATGAGAAAGGAAAAACAAAAATAATTGTCTATATTTATACTTAAAAAAATGAAATAAATGTATAATTAAAACATGAAATATTATTAATTTTTCAAATTACTAAATATCAAGATCACTACCTCTTTGAGACTGTAACATTCACGTCTTCTCTTTGGAAAGCAATATTAGATTCTAAGAAAAAGATATTCTCAAATCTAATCTAAAGCAAAACTAAAACTCTCTCAAAGAGCAACCCCCGAGTACAGCCTTCAAGTTTTCTGCCTTGAAAGTCCTACACTTAAGCTCGAGGAAGCCCACAAGTCGTCCATCATCAGCGGTGGCGGTGGCTATCCTTCGTTCTGCTCCATCTTATGGGATCACCAGGTCCGCCATTTTGTCACGACCCTGTTGTCCTTTCTTGCCAGCCTAGGTACTCCACCACCACTGCGATGGCGTCATGGCACTAGCACTTAGCCTTAACTCCATATGCCTCACCTTCGGATCTATTGATCAATCCATCAAGCTCTACAAGTTTCCAAGTTCTTCTACTCTTTCTTTATTTTCCTCTTTTCTTTTTGTTTTCCCTATAAATTGAAAAGCTTTTTCTTTATTTCTTTATTTATTATCTTGCTTGAAATTTGATTTCCCTACGTTGATATGTGGCATGGAATATTGTAAGGTAACTTTAAGAATGCTTCTATTGTATTAAATTGAGGATGATTTACCCAAAAAAAAAAGAAGAATTGAATCTAATTTCAAATCTAAGGGCTAAATATTTTTGTTTTTAGTGTTTAATTTATTGTCTTTAATTATAGATTTTTGAAAATTATTTTGTTTTTCTTTTCTAATTTGATTATTTAAGTTATTTTAACACTTGGATTGTAAAGACCAATTAGCCCAAATGCTTAGGTGGCCTACCCTATATGCCACATCAGATTTTGTCTTTTGTACATGTGACATTTTTCATGTTGGGTAAGTGGTGTGTTATTTTTTTAAAGTAATTTTGGTGATAGACTAGATTTGCGTAAAAAGAAAAAAAAAACATTTTCGAGGCTTAATTTGTTAATTTAAAAAGGTGAGAGTAAATTTGTTAAGATGTAAAAAATTAAAAATAAATTTGTATATTGATTTTTTTAAATAAATAAAGAGTTTCAGTGTAATTCTTAATTAATTAAGTAACTGACATATCATCTTAAATTTAAAAGAATCAAAATTCAAATATTCAAGGAGTTAGAATTTAAAAAATTGGTGTGAAAAAAATAAAATGGAATAATATATTTACAAACTTCAAATTTAAAAAAAAAGTTGAAAATTTGTTGGATCATCAAGCAACAATAATCAAAACCAATTTATTTATTTATTTTTATATATGAAATTGCACTTTTTGGTTTCGCTTTACTACCGAAATGGTTTATGGTTTGATTTTAAAAAGGAATAGATTGTAACTAAATTGTCCCTTTTATAGTTCTAGCTAGAATTGAAACTACAAAATTGATTCCCATCCTCCTTTTAATTCCTAGATGATCAATTTACAACTTGATTTCAATTCAAACCAAAATTATGGCTAGTTTATATACATGTGTGTGTGTGCACGCACGTGTGTGTATTTATATTTATATAACTATCCTTGAAGTATTGGATTCTAATCTTAATAAATAGAGAGTGGAATTTATGGGATTGGAAAAAGTTCCACATATGTAATTTATGGCCTAATAAGCTCCTTAATAAGGAGAAAAAAATACCTCATAATATTATATAATATATAACATATAATTTGATTTTTTAATGTAAATAAGTGTTATGAGAGTTCAAAACCCATAAACACTTTGTATTTTAAATTTTAGCAAATTTTCTTTATGACATGACTTGTTCCACTTTATTGACACTCCAAATTGAAAAAATGTGACTGTTTTACAATTAAATCATTTGGTTCAATGATTTTTAGAAGTCTTGGTTTAAGAACTTTGAACCAAAGCTACTTTGGCCTAATTTTAAAAATGACGATGATTCTTGTTGTAACTAAATGAAAATGAGGTCAAAAGAATTTAATCAAAAATCAAGATGAGGAAATCAATACTAATTCTTGATATTTTTTTTTAATGGGAATAAAGATGGAGATAGTCTTTGAATTCTCCACTTTATCATGATTAATAATTTACTATTTTATCTTCTATATAACAATAATCTAATAATTTTTAAATGGTAACTTAGTAATTTTGTAATAACAACATCCATCCTAATTGACCTTCAAAATCTAAAACAACTCTTCTATCATTTGGTCTTTCTCCACTATTGATACTCTCTCTCTAATAGTGATATAGTTGGGCTAATTTGTTAGTTTATCTATCATTTTCAATTTATTCTGTCTTAGCTCCACCTCAACTTAACCTATTGTTGTTGTTTTTTTCTCTTTTCCAATATTCATCTTCTCTAGTAATCATAAGATGTTTAAAGCAATTTTTGTTTCTAACGTCAAAATGTGCATATGATATGAGTTTCAAATGAACACTTATGTGTCCCACAATTTCTAATGTAGATACGTAACCCTCGCCTTTTCATATCAAATAATTAAATCTTTGATTGGATACCTATGATTTTCGCATGTTGTATGGTGACATGATTGCTTTTTCTTAAGTAGTTATATTATAGTACTAGGAGGGGTTCAAGATTAAGAAACACTTCAAAAGATGTTTAAGGACTGTTTGGTCCATGTTTTACAATTAGAATCAGGATGGGAATTAAAATTAAGCAAAATTGAAAACAAAATGATCAATTTTGTAATATGTTTGGTTTACTTTATAACCAAAAAGCCTATTCATCATTATAAAATCAAGCATATAGATTTAAGACATCATTATATTTGAGATCATATGTTCAAACATGATGTCATTCTTGAGTTTATGGGAATAAATAATCATCTTGATAATATTTTTATGAAGCCATTGACTGAAGATAAGTTCTTGATCATTAGAGAGTGTTTGGACATGGTAGATGCATTATACACTCTTAATTTGAATTTTATGTGTTTTTATATATATTTGCTCATTTAATTGATGTTTAAGACATACTTTGAATGTTTTTGATTGATTTTGTGTGTAAATATACTTGTTTCAAAACATTTTGTCCAAAGAAAACATTTTGTTTGTTCTTATGACCGATTAACCTAATTTTTCATTATAGTCAATTAGGCCAATTTTTTGGCTTGATTGATTAATATGTATCATAAGACAAACTCTTTCCCTTTTTAAACTTAGTTGATCATATCCCTTTAAATCCCTTCCTTGTTCAAAATTTTTCCAAAATGACAAAACCCAAAATTTCTCTTAAATAAATTACCAACCACTATTCACCTTAAGAGCCACCAAAATCTTTCCAAATCAACCCAATTTCCTTCCTTAATTCATTAATCTCACTCATAAATCACAACACTTAACCTTTAATTTCATCAATCTTCCTTCCTTAAGGCAAGATAAAGAGAAATAGGTAAGTTGCAAAAAAGACTTCGCCAAAAGGAGTTGACATTGTCACTGATGTCGAGCAAATCACCATCATTAGAGTTGAAGAAGGACACTTCACCATCACTAAAAAGCAACCTAGCCTCCTTCTTACTCCTTGGACAAGTGAGACTCAATTTGTCATTACCATTGTTAAACTTGACGTCAACATTGCCCTCTTTCTCGTAAGAGAAGTTATGGTCACCTTTACCTTTACTTAGATTAAAACCCTCCTTACATAATGTAAGTTTGGAAGAGCCAGTGGTTGAAGAATTTAAGGACTCTTATAATGAAGTAAACTCACTGTTAAAGTACTTTTCTTTTTAATTTGCTTATAAGCTTACTTATATAAAGTATAAAGATGATTTCAAGTTTATAAAAGTATTGAATGGGAGACTTACTGAGGTTTCTTTGAAAAATCTATTTATTGATCAAAGTTTTCTAAATGAGTTCATTATGCAAAGTTGGTTCAATTTCATTAATCTAAATTGTGAGTAGTATCATAATATAATGAAACTATTTTGCACCAATATTAAAGAATACTCTAATGAAAGTATAATTTCATATGTAAATGGGACAAATGTGGTTCTAACACTTAAGGTTATTGAGTTAAATTCAACAAAGATTAGATTATGAAAATTTATTTCTATAATTGAATAATTGAAAGTTGTATTTGATAACCAAGTTGATGAATAAGAATATTTCAATAAATTGATTTGTTGAAAAAATGCCTATAGGTCACAAACTTGAAAAAGTTAGCTTGTTACTTATTAAGGCCCATGTTTTGTAGAGGATTATTGTGGCTACTATCTCTTTGAGATGTTGGCACGTGAATTACTTGTTTTATTTTGATATGTATCTTTTAACTTATGTTATCAAAGGGAAGCTACTTAATCTTCTAAAACACATCATGAAGGTAATTAGGTATGCTTTTTGAAAAACTCACTTTTTATCCTTATAGGATGGCTTTGTCTAAGATACTTAGATAATTATCTTTATTGGATGGAAATAAATTGCCCACATATGTGTTTAGCTTAACTTTGATGAATACTCAGACTATAGTTTAAATGGATCTTTTGATGGTAAATGTAGTTTATCAAAAAATGATTCTAAGGATGGTTAGGAGATCCACCAAAGGTCAATGGTCACAAGTTTCAAAAATCATCAAAATGCAAATAGCTATTAAAATCTTACAAGAGAATGTCACTATGACACATAACATTGGAGGATATTAATGTTAGAAAGCAAGCATTCCAAATTGATTTCTCTTTCTACCTTAAGATGATTTGTGATAAAACTTTGATTTCTAAATAGCTAAGCTTATCCAATTTTTTTTAATGATGAAAAAGGAGAACTATGATTGATTTCATTCCATTTCCACCAGCCTTAAGCCATTCTTTCCCCTTTTTAGCTTTTAGACAACTTGTTTTATTATTATTTTCATCATTATTAGCTTGTTTCATTATTATCAGTTATCATATTATTATTAGTTTTGGATAACTATATTGTTATGATCAAATATTTTTTATTAGTATACTTTTGATTCATACTCTGATACTTTTATTTTATAATCTTAATATTTTTTTTTTTCGAAGCAAGGTTTTAGAGGAGCATTCATATTAAAATCAATTATGTTGATAGAATAAAAAAAGAAAAAACAAAAGGAGAATGTTAGATCATGTATTCATTGATTTGATTTTAATGTGTCAACATAAATTATTCTTTGTTTCTTGTTGAAATTATTGTATGGAGTCATTTATACTTATCTAGTTTATTTGATTGAGATTATTCTTGATTATTATGTCATATATGCTTTAAAGTTTTTGAATTTATATACTTTTATGGCAAGAGGATTATATGTGCATTAATATTTATTTTTCCTTAGTCTTGCACAGTAAGATGAACTTGGTAGTCCACATACTGTACACAACAAAGTGCACTAGTGATTTTGAATTTTCATTCTCGTATGATAAGCTGAAAATTTCCTTGAAAACTATTTTGGTGTACATGAGCTAGTGCTATTTGAATTTATTCATCTTTACATGGTAAGGCTCTAAAGGTCTAAGATTTTCATATACTATTAACTTATTTGATTATGATTTTGAAGCTATTATTTTACTCTAAACAAGAAAGTATTTTTGAAAGAGTAAGGAGTAAAAAGAAAGTTTTTATGTTTAAGATGTAGCTAGCATAATTCTTATGCAAAATTTTTTTTTCAGCTAACAAGATTTGATTGTTTTTCTCTACATAAAAATTATTTTTGCTGAAATTTTCATCTGCCTTAAAAAGGGAAGACTTGGAGTCAAAGTTCTCAAGATTTACCATTTTTCAAAAGTCTTTGTTAAATAATAAACATGCAGAAACATTTTTAAAATCCAAGCAACAAATTTGAAAGTTTTTTAAATCATGGCAGATCAGATGTATTTATTGTAATGATCAATTAATGTTAAAAATAGAAATAATTGTGCAAACATTTTAGATTCCTAATCAACTCTTCAAATGGAAAGTTTTACCTAATCTTAATGGCTAAAAGGCTTCCAAGTTGTATAAAACTTGTGTTATACAGTAATCAAAATATCTCTTTTTAATTGTATTGAGTATTTGTAAGGACTAAAAAGAAGAAAAGAGAAAATTCTTTGTAAGAGTAAGTGTTGCTTTAAGTGAAAGTGAAGAAAGTTTAAATGTTTTGAGTGTGTAAAATGAGAACTTGTGTGTGAGATGTGAGTGTATATGCTCATAGTGTTGTAAGAAAGATTAAAAACCTTTTTGTGTGTTGGTCTCCTATTAGTTAAAGAGTTCAATAGTATAGTTAAAATTCTTAAAGTAGATTCTTTAAGGAGAGAATGTAAAATCGAAAGATCTAAACCTCTATAACTCATTGTATTTTACTTCTCTCTCCTTTAAACTCGTTTATTGTTATTTACATTCACATGCAGTAACAAGTTGTTATTAGCCTTATGTTTGAGTATTCTTGTTGCACGTGTTACATACACAGATTATTATTATTATTTATATTGAAATTATTTTTATTTTTTCACATCATATGTTTCTTAGACATATGTCCTTGATAACAAAAGTCACTCCAACTTTGGGGTATTTTAAGGACCAAATACAACTCATCAAAATAAATTTATATAAACTAGTTGTTTATTTCTTTATTATAGTGTAATTTTTTTTCTAGTAAAATAAATCATATAGTGTTAGGATGTTGGAATTGCACCATAAAATGATGTAATTCATGCAATAGCTAAGGAGACAAAAACTAGGAATCTCAAATTCTATTTTATATATGCCATATGGAAAGAGTTTATTTTTTTTCTTTAAAATTGACTACTTATTATCTATCCTAAATAACATTTATTTAGATTCTATCAAAGTTTAGTAGTTAGCTTCATAAGTAGTAATTGTTGAGTGATGTTTAGTTGTTATTTTGTGTAGAAAAAAATGTTGCAATTTCTGCAAAGCACTATGTGGATGATAGTAGAACAACAAATGGAATAAAAGAGAATAATACAATAATAAATAGATTTGACTTGCTCAAAATCCATATGCTAAGTTATTATACTTTGATTATTAATAGTTGGTTAATCATCATGGCACAAAATTTTCTATATACATACAAAATAAGGTTTAATTAAAAGCTAAATATATCCTTTTTTCAAAAAATTTTGACAACATAAACAAAACATTTGGTTAAAAGGTACCATAAATTAAAGTTACACAGAAACAAAAGACTTAAGTGAGAAGGAGAATATCTGAGAGGGGATTGGATTAGTTACCACAACTTGGCAAGGACAATATCATATAGAAGAATCAATTCATAATATACAACTCCCTGCCTAAATATCAAAAACCCAAGTGCTACTAATTAGTATTGTTAGATTTGCAACTATTGGCTTAAGATTCAATTAAGAATGTAATTTTGGAATTTGTCCATATCTGTCACAGTCCTTAACCTTACCATTCCTCAACATGAACACTTTTTCTTTATCCAACACTATAAAGAGTTCTCAACTTCATAGGTTGTGGTTGAGTTCTCAATTTCATGGCTTTTCATTAACCTTTTTCCTTTATTGAGTATGTTGTGGAAGTAGTTGTAGGTTATGAAAATGATTAATGAATTATATATAGAAATCATGATTCTTGTAAAGATAGGAATTTCATTTCCCTCTCTAAGAGAATGAGATTTTTTTTTCTAAAACAAACATTGAAAATGAGAATTAAAATAGTTTATTCTCATTCTTATACTAGTTCTACATAAAACAAACAACCCCTTAATGTTGCTTCTTTGGGCCTTAGGCTATTGGGCAATCAATGATGTAGTTATCTAATCAGTTGCCTCTTCTTACTATTATGGAAATTCATCAATCTAATTATCTTAGATCTAAGTTTCATATTTGTCATCTTTAATTTTGGAGAAAAGTTTACTCTTTATTGTGCTAATTTTCACTTGCTGTTTAATCTTATTCTTGGTTTCATTGAAATTTGAATCAACAAAACTAATGTTTGACAATAAATAAATATTTATAAAATTAATTAAAATAATAATAATTATATATAATATATTTTCACTAAACATTATTTTTAATTGTTAAATTCAAATGATTTTAACAAAAAAAAACAAAAAGAAAAAAATTGATTTTATATTAATTTTTTATTTTTAATAACTAAGTTAAAAATTTAAATAAAATTTATAATTAAATTGAAATTTGAATTGAATTTAAGAATCAATTATAATTTAAATAAAAATTTAAAGTTAAATTATAATTTTTGATATTTGTGGTTTAAATTAATTTGATCACAAATTAGACCGACTTTATTTTAGTTTTTTTAGACAATTTTGATCGATTTTTAACCAGTTGAAATTCCACCCAATTTTTAATATCAAACTGAAGTGATAATTTAATCAATTTATAGTTGAACCACTTCGATTAGCCGGTCTAATCTGATTTTAATAGCACTGCTCGGAAGTGTACAGCTAAACTAGCACGTACTTATCAGGTAGGGGGTGCCGTTGGGCTGTTTGCGAGGCATGGGCGAATTGCGTTTGACTATTGGTTTGGAGAAAGACGACGGGATAGAATATTTATCACGGCCCAACGCAAATTATGCAAGGCCCAAAGAAAATAAACGTGATATCTGGATTTTCATCTTCTTGCTTAAACAGTTATTTCGCCAAGCAAAGAAAGATCTCCACAATGCACTCGTGTCTATCTATGAAGAGTTTCCTTTCTCAAGATCTAAATCAAATATAATATATATATATATATATATATATAATTTCTTGTGAAAAATGATTAGATGTACAAATAATTATTTTTGATACCTAATAAGACCACTTTGAATGCGTAATAAGCTATTAAAAAATTTAGTAACATTTTATTACGCATTCGAAGCGATCATATTGTACATTCAAAGCGTTTGTGTTACAGATTCAAAGTAATTGTTCACCCATCCAATCATTTTTCCTAGAAAGTTTAAATTTTGTAGTTGCCGATTTGACTCTCGTTCCAGGCACCTGCCCTCATTAGATAATTAGATAAAAACCGAATTAGTCGCTCTTAAAGGAAAATCTCAAGGATCCAAGATTAATAGACTATAACATTACAAGCCCACACAGCGTGGGCGTGGACGCCTGTTTGAGTTTTGAATACAAATGTCTAGAGCGAACACGGTATGATGAGTTTGAGGGTGAGTCCTGCTAAACACACTCAGCTTAAGATTCTGTGGTCCAATTCAATGAACGACTCAAAAGTGGATAAAAAGTGTAAAAAGGAACTCGGCTTCTCACGTTTGCTTTGGGGTACTGCTGCCATTTGAACCCTTTTATGCCCTTTGCAAGGCTTCCGTGTCTGATGCCACCATCGAGTGAATTAATTTGCAGGCTTTCTCTTTAGCATGGAGCCAACGCCCCTTTTCTGTCGAGGGTGATCTTCGGACCACAGAGCAACGTACACCCCAAACCCACTTTTTAATTTAGCTAATTTAGAGGTTTTCAAATTAGTAAAAATCTGAGAGTTCATATAATTTTTTAATAATAATATCAGAGATTTCTAAAAGTAATTGTTGTTGAAGTTTCCTTCGAGCTAACCTTAATTCTTACAAGCTGCACCCCTTGACCATAAAATAACGTCTGAAGATGGACCTAATTGAATCTGTACTGCGCGCAACACCCTGTGCACGTGATCGTTTCTTGGGGGCACTTGAGAACAAAATCTAGCGTGTTACTTATTTAGGGTTTTTCTCGTTGCCCCACCGAATTTTTTATCCCCCCCCCCCTCAACTCTCTTAAAAACTAACAAAGCGATCTCAATTAATGATTATTATTATTATTATTATTATTATTATTTTGTTTGCTTGAACACTTTATGTTATACAAATTTAATGAAAAAAAGGGAAATTTTTCACATTATAACAAAGTGTATCCATCATTATATAAAAAAAAAAAGAAAAAAGAAAAATATTTCTCTTCTATTAATTACCTTATGATAGTCAGCAAAAAAGGAATAATAACGTTAAAGGGCTACAAAATAATTGAATACAAACAAATGATTCTCTCAACATAAACTTTTAGTCTAAAAGAAATTAATGAGTGTTCTTTTATTATTCTTCCAAAGAATAATTATTAGAAACATAAATATAGCAAAAAAGAAAAAATCTTTTTGACAACACTACTCAAAATTGTGAAAACATATAAAAATTCAAAATAGCAATCTGCGTAAAATATGTCTAATTTGAATGTTGGAATTTTAGAACATATTTTGTTGCTTTGTGAACAAGTAAAATTAGACCTACTTTTGCAGTGAAAAGTGTTGAGGACTTGAACTGCAACTTTTGACAAT